>CM041539.1:20282364-20421582 GCA_023238725.1 Scortum barcoo | reverse complement strand
AAAAAAAAACCATCACATAAAAGATAGTGAGGTGAGGGAGTAATTTTAAGTTTCTCTTTCTCTTCTGTTTATTGTGGACACATAATACTTATATTATTTTGTGTCAAGAATAAGGATGTGAAGTTTATTTATATAACACCTTTCAGGAACAGACTTCACAAAGTGCTTCACAACAAAAACACAGCAAAGAAAATAACAGACAGAGCAACAGACAAATAAAAAAAAACAGGATAAATTCCTTTCATGTAAAATTAAATGGGCGTTGCCATCTTGAGCTGTGACGTCATTTGGAGTCTGAGCAGTTGAGGGGGGGAGCCTCAGTATTGAGGTCCCGCTCACACATCCAATGAACTCAATCAATGATCAATATTTAGTGACTGTTAGCTGACAATCACCTGCTAAAGTTAAAGTTGCGTTTCCTCTCGATGTTTCTACGCACAATTCCTGAAAAGACGTCATTAAATAACTAATTAAAATCAAGCTGATCAGAAAAACAAACATCAGCATGATCAGAACTATGTAAAGTGACAGAAAGCATCTCAGGGAAACTTTTATTTGATGTTTGTCCTGTTAACATGTAAACATGTAAATACAGTTACACATAATCATACATATATGTGCTATACGTGTAATACACTCCCCTCCAAAAGTATTGAACAGTGAATTCCTGTATTTTTTCTGTAGACAGAAAACATTTGGGTTTGACATCACCTGGATCTGATACACAACTTAGAAGATAGCATTATTTGTAATGGAAAACCACATCTCACTGTTCAATACTTTTGGAAGGGAGTGTATGTGAGTTAAAGTGCAGATAATACTGCAGGTACCGCTGTGAATGAGGAAACATCAGAGAATAGTTAAATTCCCAGATGTGGCTCCATTTAAGGTTCACAGTTATATGATGTATTAATGATGTGATAAATATACATCAGCTCATCTGTAGAAGTTTAAACACGAGGGACCTGTCCATGTAAGGTAGAAACGTGTGTGCATGTGTGTTTTGGACTAAAGGACATATAAAGAGTTATGAGGTGTTACACACACACACATACACACACACACACACACACACACACACACACACACACACACACAGGTCTTGCTCTCATAAAACAGCCATCAATATTTTTACTTCCCTTAGTTTTGGTCAAACCTCGTATCTGTCTGATGTGGGTCAGTCTGCTGTAAGAGGCCAGTTTATTACAGCTGTTGTGTCTAAAATGTGAGTTCCTGGATATTAAATATTCCTCTGCAGTTTTCAGTGGTGGTCCAGTTATATTTACTGTAATAAAGTGTCGTGCTTACACTATGTTTGAGTGAAGAAATAATGAATGCAGGAGGTAAAACAAAACGTTCCCCTCATATCTGATATTCCAGTTATAAGTGTCTGAGTGGTTGTTATTCGTGGTGTTAAACTCTCCACACTCATGAAGAGCTGTTTCCTCTCCCTCTGTTGGACTCTGACCATCTTTAACCGTTTGTCCTCTCACAGCAGCAGGTTTCAGTCTCGTTCCCTCGCGGTGAATATTGTTCCTGTGAAGTGGTTCTGCATTTCTTGTATAGATGTTCTGATATGAGCCGTCGCTGTAGACCTTCCTTCCATCCACTCGCCTTACTGCGCTCAGAGCGTTCAAAACTGCTCGGCCTGTTTATTTTGAAAGAGCAACGTCCAATGAGGAAGCTCCAACTCTCGATCGACTCTACAGACTGTTTATAAAGATGGACGACATGACAGCCCCCCCACAGTGAAGCCAAATCATCTGGATCGCCTCCTGGTGGCTGGCTGCAGTACAGCTCATAAGCTCCCGCCCCCTCCATGTTAACAGATGGGATAAACTAAAAAAATCAAACATCAAATAAATGTTTCCCAAAAATCCCAAAGTTTCTGTAATTTTACATAGTTTTTATCAAGCTAATGTTTGCTGATCAGTTTCAAGATTTCAAGAATTTATTGTCATTACACAACAATTTACATCAGCAATCATTGGTAATGAAATTCTTAAATCCCAGGCTCTCCTAACAATGCTAAAAGAATATTAAAAACAATAGAGGCTGTCAACAAGAAAAAAAAGATAATTATAAAAAATAAAAATATAAAATAAAATTTAAGATAAATAATAAACTAGAGTAATAAAATAAATAAAGACCTTAAAATATAAGTTATACAAATAAAATATAAACTGTAAATGTAAACTAAGTATTATAAGTAACATATATACAATAGATATATATACAATAGAAGAATATATACAACAGAAGTGGTGGAGTTGTTAAGGAGTGGTGGTGTTGTGAACCGTCGGCCAGACGGCAGCAGGCAGAACAGTTTGTAGCTGGGTGACTGGGGTCCTTAATGATTTTGGTGGCCTTCTTCCTACACCGCTGGGTGTAGAGGTGCTACACAGCTCCGTCCTGGTGATGTGCTGAGCAGCTTTCACCTCCCTCTGTAGAGCCTTCACGGTTGAGGGCAGTGCAGCTGCTGTACCAGGCGGTGATGCAGCCAGTCAGGATCCTCTCTATGGTGCACCTGTAGAAGCCTGCAGAGGATCCTGGAGTCCCATGTTGATCCTGCTCAGCCTGCGGAGGAAGAAGAGCCGCTGTCTGGCTGACTTTGTGATAAAGTCAGTGTGATGAGTCCAGGTGAGGTCCTCACTGATGTGAACCCCGAGGAACCTGAAGCTGCTGACTCTCTCACACCGTAGTCCCGTTGATGGAGGGGGGCGTGTTCCTCTCTCTGCCTCCTCCTGAAGTCCACGATCAGCTCCTTAGTTTTGCTGACGTTGAGATGGAGGTTGTTGTCCTGGCACCAAGATGTCAGGGCTCTGACCTCTGACCTCTCTGTAGGCCGCCTCGTCGTTGCCGGTGATCAGGCCAAGGACGGTCGTGTCGACAGGCCCGTCAGCAAATTTGACGATGGTGTTGGAGCTGTGGGTGGCCACGCAGTCATGCGTGAACAGGGAGTACAGCAGAGGGCTGAGCACACAGCCCTGGGGGGCGCCGGTGTTCAGAGTCAGGGTGGAAGGATGTGGTGCTGCCCATCCGCACAGCCTGGGGTCTGCCCGTCAGGAAGTTCAGGATCCTAGTCACAGAGGGCGCTGTTGAGCCCGAGGTCTCTGAGCTTGGTGACCAGCTTGGAGGGCACGATGGTGTTGAATGCTGAACTGTAGTCAATGAACAGCATTCTCACATATGTGTCCCTCTGGTCCAGGTGGGAGAGGGCAGTGTGGAGGGTGAGGGCGATGGCATCTTCAGTTGACCTATTGGGCCTGTAGGCAAACTGAAGTGGGTCCAGTGAGTCCGGGATGGAGGAGGTGATGAATGATTTGACTAACCGCTCAAAGCACTTCATGATGGTGGAGGTGATGCTACTGGGCGGTCAGTCATTCAGGGAGAGGATTTTGGTTTTCTTGGGGACAGGGACAATGATGGGTCTCCTTGAAGCATGTGGGGACTACAGACTGGAGCAGTGACATGTTGAAAATGTCTGCAAAGACGTCTGCCAGCTGATCTGCACACACCTTGAGAGCTCGGCCGGGGATGCCGTCAGGTCCAGGAGCCTTACGTGTGTTAATCCGTTTTAAAGTTCTGCACACGTCTGCCCTGGATATCACAGGTGGGCAGTGGTCCTCCTGAGCCTTTTGCACCTCCACAGCTGGAGAGGCTGCTCTCAAAGCGGGCATAAAAGTGTTCAGCTCATCAGGCAGAGATGCAGACATCACCTCAGCACTGCTGATCTTCTTTTTGTAGTCCGTCAGAGTTTTTAATCCAGCCCACATGCTCCTGGTGTTGGAGTCCTTGTAATGAGACTCCACTTTGTCCCTGTACTGTCTCTTTGCGCTGATGATGGCTCTCCGGAGCGCGTACCTGGACTTCCTGTACTACCTCCAAATCACCTGAGTTGTAGGCGTCTGTCCGTGCTTTAAGTTTGGCACGGACTTCTTTTGGAATGTCCGCACAGTAATCCTCGGTACGACGTCGCCGATGCATTTTCCGATGTATCCAATGACCGCGTCCGTGTATGTGTTTATGTCTGTGTCCTTAAACACACCACTCCGTCGTGCTGAAGCAGTCGCGCAGAGCCGAGTCTGATTGGTCGGACCACTGCTGAATGGTCCGCGTCACCGGTCCGTCACGCTTCAATTTCTGCCTATAGGAAGGCAGCAGCAGAACTGGGCAAGGTGATCGCGTGTGTTCTCACCACGCGTAGGACAGCTCATGTGTTGGTGATATCTCGGCAGGACTTTCAGAAAAAACAGTTTGGTTTTAATAAATGATTTTATTATATAAAAGGGGGCATGGTCTCTAAACACACCGGTGATCATAAACCTGGGCGTGGTGATGTAAAATGATTATTTATATGAGGAGCTCATGAACCTGGAGAGTTTAGGAGCCTGAATATTTGTTCAGATCAGGTCATTAGCTAACTTTTCCCCTCAAACACCTTCAGGAGGTTTGAAGCTTGTTTCATGTTGGTGTTGTTGGCTCGTATTTAAAACTGAACAGCAGCAGGAACGAGAGTCTGTCTTCATTCAGAAAGAGGTCAGAGGAATCAGAGCGTGCACATGTAGATCATGAACCCTGTACATTTAGTGTGTGTATGTGTGTGTTGCCCTGTCCTCGGGCTCAGAAGAGGCAGCCCTCCAACTAGGTCACTGCTAACAGGACATCAGATGGCTGAGAGGAAAGAGAGAAAATGAGATTTATAATAAGGACGATGCGACGGAGAGAGGGAGGAGAGGAGGTGAAAGAGAAATGATGGAGTGAGGAAGAAGAGGTGAGAGTCAGAGGGAAGAGAGTAAAAGATGAAAATGAGAAGTTAAAAACCTTTGTAGCTGTTAGTGAAGGTGTTTCTGCACAGGGGAGAGTGTCATCACAAATATAACTACACTTTAAAGGCAATGATGGAGGAAGAACTCACATTTTTCACTTTAGTAACAGAAGTTATATCTTTGTCAATCCACATATTCATCATTTTATTATATTGTGAATATATAATATTTATTGATGCGTTCTTGTGTAAACATCACTGATGTTGCAGCTCATTTCAGCTACTTTATATTCTGTGGCTTCAGTTATAACAATATATCGTCATTTTTTATTTAAAGGTGGAGTCTGTGAACTTCAGTTAGAAAACATTTTAAAAGTTGTGTGTTTGTCATCTTGCAGACAGATGTGACAAAATTCACATATTTTATAAATCAGCATCGTAATTTAGTTGTTTCAGCATCCTTTGATGTGTTTATTGTAATTAAATCCCATTAAAATCTGTTTATTTTGGGATAACACTGCTGCAGTAAACCAGATTAACTCAGCTGACGTGTGACTTGATAGACACAGTGAATATTTTCGGATTATGACAAACCAATTATGACCCTGATGCTCTGAAGAGTAAAAGTATAAAGTAACATAAGATGCAAATGAGTATTTTCATCATTTTATTTGATATAATTAAATCATTTTGAGCCAGATTGTGCCATAGACCAACAAGAGCCTGCTCTGAGGTCAGTGCGGCTGCATGTTCCTGCTGTTTACAGGGCTCATTATTCAGACAGGATGTCCCTTCATGAGCAGCGAACAGTGTGTGTTAGTGATGCACAGAGGTGTTCATATGTTTGTGTCTCTGGATCGTCAACACATCAGGAACATTCAGATCAATAGAGGGTAGTGGGTAAAAGCACACACATCAGCACTCACACCTTAAAGAAATGTGTACACGTGGATTCAGGTGAGATCTGTTAGAGACGAGCAGCAGATCTCCTGCTCAGGTAAATATCACAACGTTAGTTTACAGTCAGATAGTTGATGATGTGACAGAGAGAGAGGACTCTGATTGGTCTGATTCATGAACGGCCCAGAACACACCTGTGATTTAAATTAGAGACAAATACAACCCTGAGTATTCACTGTTTAACTTGTGTGTGTGTGTGTGTTAGAGAGAGACGCTCACATTGGTGTCAGTGTGTTTCTTGTCTACCTCAGGCATGAATGAGTTAGCACTAACCTACATCATGCTTCAGAAAACACACACGCGTATTATGTACACATACAGTAGACATGTACACACGCACATAAATAAACACTCACATGTGGTTACACACATTTATGCACACTGATACGTGCAGTCATGCAAACACACACATACACACAGTTATTCTCTTGGTAAAATACTGAAAGTGACATTTCAGCACAAATCTTAGGAATCAAATCTGTCTGTGTGTGAGAGTGTGTGAGAGTGTGTGAGAGTGTGTGAGAGTGTGTGAGAGTGTGAGAGTGTGAGAGTGTGTGAGAGTGTGTGTGTTTCAGAGGTCAGGCACAGGTCGTCATTACACTAGATCATACACACACACACACACACAGTGTCGTTGCTCTGGGAGATGAGTTTGTGTTCATATACTGACTAATTATGAGTTAATGAGGCAACGTCCGTCAGTCTGCATCACTGTGAGTACATTACACTCACAAAGACTTTAATATACCATGTATGTATATACCAATATACCATGTTATTACTGTATGTACATATATACATGTTATATGTACCATGTTATATACTACTGTATGTACCATGTTATATACGTACTGTATGTACCATGTATTATATACGTATGTATGTACCATGTTATATACGTACTGTATGTACCATGTTATATACGTACTGTATGTACCATGTTATATACTATTATATACCATGTACTATATGTCTATTATATACGTACTTATATATATATATATAATATGTACCATGTATATATATATACGTACTGTATGTACCATTATATGTACGCATGTGTATATACTTATATGTATGTTATATACGTACTGTATGTACCATGTTATTATTATGTACCATGTTATATACGTACTGTATGTACCATGTTATATGCGTTATATACTGTATGTACCATGTTATATGCGTACTGTATGTACCATGTTATATGCGTGTATATACTGTATGTACCATGTTATATGCATACTGTATGTACCATGTTATATACAGCCACCAAATTAAATAGTTTGTCCCAGAGCGTTCTGTTTTCACTGATTTGCAGGTTTTATATAATCCAACTCTGACATTCAGCCAGTGATGTTCTTGAGGCGTTGATGGATAATTTGAAATGACGTCTGTCATTGTTTCGCCAGAAAAAATACAATTGCTGGCGCTGAATCACTGACATTCACATCACAGAAATCTAATAAATGACCGACAGGAGCCTCAGTCGTCATGTTGAGCTGTTCCTGGAGGGTTATGGGTCATATCTAACCTCAGTTTGAGGGAAGAGAGGAAATAAGATAAAGAAAAACTTGCAGCATGTTGCTGATTTGTCTCACGAGAGTTGAACAGAATATGTGTGTTTGATTCGTCTGTCGTATTAATTATATGTTGTGTTGCTGCTGGTTGATATTTGTGTTCGTCCTGCCTGTCTGACAGTAAAATGGCAGCGAGCGCCTCCTGTCCTGAATCTGTCTCCTCTCCTCTGCAGGCGGCCGACAAGCAGCGAGCGCTGGAGGAGACGAAGAGCTACACCACCCAGTCTCTGGCCAGCGTCGCCTACCTCATCAACACACTGGCCAACAACGTGCTGCAGATGTTGGACATCCAGGCCTCGCAGCTCCGCCGCATGGAGAGCTCTGTCAACCATATCTCACAGGTCTGACAGGAAACGACACACACCCTCACTTCATTTGGTTTATAAAGTCTCCACCAAACTTCTTCTGAAAATCACGGAAACTTCACTCGGGTTAAAAAGCTGTTTTTCCTCCTCATGATAAATTGAGATTCAGGATTTTCACATACCAGCAACACGACATTAATTAGACACATAAGAAGACACAGTTTGATTTCACCCGCCCACACGCCTCGATCAGCCATCTGCAGCAAAACTGATGCTGAAATATTCAGTGGAACTGATGATTTTAAACCTGAAATCAGCCTGTCAGCATGCACACAGTCCACAAAATCATGCAGCGGAGCCCTGTTATTTTTAGCCAGAGGGCTCATGGGTGAAAGCACACAGTATGTAATCATGTATGCATGCAGGCTCATTTATGTTCACCACTCTGTGGACTGCAGCAGCACAGACTTCATCTCAGGAGCTTTTTGCACTTATAGAAATAGAAAAACAAATCCCAAAGCAGCAGTCAGAAATTGCAGGCGTCAGCAGAGAGAAGAGCAGAAACATTCACTCTGCACACAAGACTGTGATCTGTGTAGGTTTGATGGTAATACATATGTATATTTCTCCTTTTTGGAGTGGACTTTATTTTGTAACAGATCCTGTTAAAACAGTTTTCACTGTTTGTGTTTGAATAAACTTTTCAGGGAGGACCAAAGATAAAGGTTCCCTGGTAGTTCTGGTGCATTACGGATTCACACTTAAGCCTTCCTTTGACCCAAAGTACCTGAACTTCAAGTCCCATGAATCTTCTTCATGAAGTAAAAAGCTTCCTGCAGCCCGTTGTTGTCTGCGTCTCCACCGTGGTCTAAAGACCCGTGAAGATCAGGCAGATTAGTCCGCTGATGGACGTTTGAGAAAGCGACGGCTGTTTTTACACGTCGTTTCTGCTGCGCGCTGGATTTCCTCCTCAGCATAAATACTCAGTAAGGCCTAGACTTGCCCGTCACTCCGTCTGTCGTAGACCTTCTTCTGCTCCGTGTCCACGTCACGACAGAAACAAACCGTAAATACAGTTTGTTTGAGGATGCAGGTTTTTCTAAATAAAATGCTGGGAATACTCGACCAATCAGAAATGTTCAGCCTGCCAAAGTTCCTGTACTTTTGAAAAGTACGACCCCCTGAGCAGGGACTTTTTGGGGGTTAAAATAAAGTCCCTGAACTTCATTTAGATTCTGGTCCCTGTGATGGAAAACAGATAAAGATAAACTCAGTCAGTCAGATGTGGAGTTAAAAACGTGGATATTGATTTAGACTGAGAGATTAATAACCAGGTTTCTCATTGTGCCATGTGAACATCCTGAATACGATGAAAACCAGAATAAGACTCAAATCCAAGATTCAGGATTCAACATCTTATTTGTCATGTACTCAACAAATACATGGAGCAGCTGCTGCTCTTTAAACCAGACTCCCTCTGTAACAACGCTCAAAAATATGAAGAAATAAAATCACACAATTAAAAACAGCTACAGGTACATTCAAATACAGGAACAGATTACGATATACAAACTAAAATGTATAAATATATAAATATGAATGTGATACAAATATAATATATATATATATATGCTTTTACATATATTTATACTTGTACATAGTAGTTAGTGTTTATTTTTAGCTTGTTGAGTTGTTGTCCTTGTTTTGTATTTCTGTGTATGAACAGAGAGCATCATAAAAAACAGAATCAGATTCACGAACCAATTAAAAAAAGCTGATTCTGATTCTGATAGATATTAATAAAATATTGTTGAGGCAGATGTGCTGTTGTGGAAAAATAAAATGAAATAGAATATATAAATATACACTGCTCAAAAAAATAAAGGGAACACTTAAACAACACAATGTAACTCCAAGTCAATCAACACTTCTGTGAAATCAAACTGTCCACTTAGAAAGCAACACTGATTGACAATCAATTTCACATGCTGTTGTGCAAATGGAATAGACAACAGGTGGAAATTACAGGCAATTAGCAAGACACCCCCAATAAAAGTGGTTCTGCAGGTGGTGACCACAGACCACTTCTCAGTTCCTATGCTTTCTGGCTGATGTTTTGGTCACTTTTGAATGCTGGTGGTGCTTTCACTCTAGTGGTAGCATGAGACGGAGTCTACAACCCACACAAGTGGCTCAGGTAGTGCAGCTCATCCAGGATGGCACATCAATGTGCGAGCTGTGGCAAGAAGGTTTGCTGTGTCTGTCAGTGTAGTGTCCAGAGCATGGAGGCGCTACCAGGAGACAGGCCAGTACATCAGGAGACGTGGAGGAGGCCGTAGGAGGGCAACAACCCAGCAGCAGGACCGCTACCTCCGCCTTTTGTGCAAGGAGGAACAGGAGGAGCACTGCCAGAGCCCTGCAAAATGACCTCCAGCAGGCCACAAATGTGCATGTGTCTGCTCAAACGGTCAGAAACAGACTCCATGAGGGTGGTATGAGGGCCCGACGTCCACAGGTGGGGGTTGTGCTTACAGCCCAACACCGTGCAGGATGTTTGGCATTTGCCAGAGAACACCAAGATTGGCATAAATTCATGCCACTGGCGCCCTGTGCTCTTCACAGATGAAAGCAGGTTCACACTGAGCACATGTGACAGACGTGACAGAGTCTGGAGACGCCGTGGAGAACGTTCTGCTGCCTGCAACATCCTCCAGCATGACCGGTTTGGCAGTGGGTCAGTAATGGTGTGGGGTGGCATTTCTTTGGGGGGCCGCACAGCCCTCCATGTGCTCGCCAGAGGTAGCCTGACTGCCATTAGGTACCGAGATGAGATCCTCAGACCCCTTGTGAGACCATATGCTGGTGCGGTTGGCCCTGGGTTCCTCCTAATGCAAGACAATGCTAGACCTCATGTGGCTGGAGTGTGTCAGCAGTTCCTGCAAGACAAAGGCATTGATGCTATGGACTGGCCCTGCCCGTTCCCCAGACCTGAATCCAATTGAGCACATCTGGGACATCATGTCTCGCTCCATCCACCAACGCCACGTTGCACCACAGACTGTCCAGGAGTTGGCGGATGCTTTAGTCCAGGTCTGGGAGGAGATCCCTCAGGAGACCATCCGCCACCTCATCAGGAGCATGCCCAGGCGTTGTAGGGAGGTCATACAGGCACGTGGAGGCACACACACTACTGAGCCTCATTTTGACTTGTTTTAAGGACATTACATCAAAGTTGGATCAGCCTGTAGTGTGTTTTTCCACTTTAATTTTGAGTGTGACTCCAAATCCAGACCTCCATGGGTTAATAAATTTGATTTCCATTGATAATTTTTGTGTGATTTTGTTGTCAGCACATTCAACTATGTAAAGAATAAAGTATTTAATAAGAATATTTCATTCATTCAGATCTAGGATGTGTTATTTTAGTGTTCCCTTTATTTTTTTGAGCAGTGTATATAAACTGATGTAAACCAGGACAGCAGGTTGCATGTAATCCTCTAACTGATGAATGTAGATGGGTGTTATTTCACTGTAGAGTGTTGAAAAGTGCAGCCTGAGAGGACGAAGGAAAAGAAGACTGTTGTTCATGTTTGTCAGAATAAAAGCACCTGTAGGTGTGAAGCATCATGTGATCTGCTCAGGCTTACACAACACTCCCACACATCTCACAGTGTGGAGGTATCAATGATAAGAGCTGCTCGGTGAACACAGCACAGGAAGGATTCATGAGGCCGACCTCAAACATCAGCTTTTCTCCAGTTGTTTGTGCTCCTCTGAGCACGTTAGATCACAGGAAGTCACCCGGCAGCCGTTTGACCATCAAACTGTGACAGGACACACCCACATCTACCACTTTGATGTGTAACTGCTGACTAGTTTTAAAGGGCTTTCACTCTCTGAATAAGTGATTTTTTAAGTGAATACAAACACCAAATACATCTGTTTGTCTTCATCTGGTGGTTTAAATATTAAAACCCACCACAGCTTTTATTTTGAAAGTAGTACTTCCAGGTGAGACTGACCAGGCTCTGCTCTGCTCTGACCTCAGATCAGTCCGTCTAACTGTTGGCCTGCAGACTGACTCAGATTTATTTTTTGCTCCCTCACATCTCTTTCTTCGTCAGTATCTTTCCATAACGCTGCAGCTGCGTCCAGCTCATTCATATTCCTGAACAAACGCACAAACTGAGCCGACTCGTTGCTCTGCGCTGAGATTCATTATTTAACACCAACGGCAGCAAAAGAAGTATTTTCATTCGCTGAACACTGAAATACACAACAGTGGCTTCACAGAGCGGCTATGAGTGAAAACGTACAGAGGAGCCGTTCTCCTCCTCAGACCTCTGAATAATCAGTATAATCAGAAAACTCTGCAGGAATAATGAGCTGCTCCTCTCTCTGTTGTCAGGCCTGTGATTGCACGTCATAATTACAGCTCTCTGTTCACAGAGACACAGTCACATCTGTTACGTAGGTAGCTTGGTATGAGGGCTCTGCTGTGATACATATTTTCTAGCTATTTATTTCACTGGGCTCTCCCGTGATACACACATACACACACTTTTTTTCTCTGTCTCAACAAAATATTATTATGGTGTCTCTGTAGTGTTTTGGTGGCAGCTCCCGATGGGACTTCATAAAAAGCTTCAGAAACGAAACATTTGAGCCTCATATAGGCACTTGTGGAAATGAAAAAAAAAGAGCCTATCCACAGATGAGTTATATCTTGTCATCCTCAGCTTGCATACTCGACACTCCTCTCCCTCTCATGCACGCTCCCTTCATCTTTTCCGCCTTCTTCTCTACAGACAGGTTACATAAGATACTATGTTTTTTTATTCCCACCCTTCCCCCTGTGTTCATAGGCCCTCCGTCTCATCTAAGAATCTTTAATCATATTTCCCCAAAGTTGCATTGTACATTCCTGACAGCTGAAGTTTTACACAGGAGTAGGGGAAGGTGAAATGTGGGGAAAGCAACAGTGGTCTAGTTTTTTTATGACAAGACTGAATTTCAGTTTTCACCTACAGCAAGAGCGCAAGGAAGATTTCAAGCCCAGACATTAAAAGCTTAGCACCTAAATCACAAAAGCCCTTTTGCTGTGATGCACATTTTGCATCAAAGCAAACGCTGAGATAGAGATAGTGTTTTTTTTCTTCCTGTTTGCCCTCATCTCCCTTGCGGCTTGTGTTATGAAGAGCATGTCTCTTAGGTAAAGGTATACAGTTACCCCAGCATGAAAAAAATGGCGGCAGTTCAGACAAAAATCAAGTATAGGTATTTTTTTCAATGATATGTCACTGGAAATGCACAGCAATGCTTTACAACACAAAGGCTGAAATTATTTAAAATTACAATTACTGGAAGAGGACACTTCCAGAGCTAAGAAATCTAGCATTTGCCTCAACAATGCTCTATTTTGTATGACAATGTGTCACAGTCGGTAAAGAATGTAGTGTGGCAGCAGCTGGCTTTGAGGGCTCTTATTTAGACATAAAACACCAGGACAAGAGCTTTGACCCGTAATACTGAAGTTTTTATTCCCAAGTTGACATGTAGAATGATTTCATTGGAGATCTTCTCGTGTCTTTTTATGTGTTTTCCCATCCCACAGCAGGATAGTTGTAAGGTTTTTATAGCTTTATGCAGCGAACGGGAGTTTGGCTAAGTCAGACAACATTTATTACCCCCCCATAAAAATCAATACAGGCCAGAGATACGCAGCCATGTGTCATGGAGAGCTGAGAGTATTAATCAGCAAAATCACCTGGTGTGGATAAATGAATGCAAACTACAATAAAAATGGTATACTTATCTGTGCACATAGTTTCACAACTTTCATGGTTCTCACCATGCCCATTGCTCAGTGACCAGTCTCATTAGCAAACACTCTTTATCTCCTCTTATTTGAATCCTTTCTGTTAAAAGTAAATGGATGAAATATTTCCCAAAAATAGCAATATTAACATAATTGTGCACTGTGTCTTTCTTTGTTAGACATTGACACCTACTGTGACTTAAAAAGTGATTAAATAGTAAAAATAATTGCCTCACATCTTTTTTTGTAAAAGAATACTAGTCATTTTGGGTTCATAGCTTTAGTTGCTAATAATAATTCCCCATGTTGATGAATTCTGCCGATAGGATATTGTAATGTGTGTGCTATGGTCAAGTTGAATAAAATAAAACTTTTCAAATTTTCAAATTCAATTGTATTTATTTAAAGCCCAAAATCACAAAACATCGTTTGCCTCGGAGGGCTTTACAATCTGTACAGTTGTGACACCCTCTGTCCTTAGACCCTCGAACCGGAGTCAGGAAAAACTTCAAAAAACCCTTTATGGGAAAAAGAAGAAACCTGAGGAAGAGCCACAGATGAGGGATCCCTCTCCCTGGGACGGACAGACGTGCAATAGATGCCGCATGTACAGAGAACATCATCATCAATCATATTATGGAATTATACATGAGTCGTAATAAACTGTAGATAAACTGAGTTCATTGGTTTAGTCCATGTGTGAAGGTATCACAGGTAATGGAAATGAGTCTGTGAGTCCAGGTGCATCTCTAGATGTCCTCATATGGAGCTCTGGGCCACTCGACCTTCTCTCCACAACACAGACACAGATCATGTCCCCACCAGGCCAGTGAACCTCAGACAGATGGACCACAACCAGAATCAGTGAGGAACCTGCAAGACTGGAGAGAACAAAGAGGACCAGGGGCTCCGGCAGTAACATGCACTTTACAGGACATAAGAGTATTCACATTAACCACTTTAACACTTCAACCAATTTAACCAATTTAACCAATTTAACCAATTTAACCAATTTAACCAATTTAACCACTTTAACCAGTTTAACCACTTTACTTTTACCAGTTTATAAGCTGACTCCAGTTTGCACTACTACCATAATAAGAGTAGAGGAAGCAGAGACAGAGGAAGAGGGAGAGGTGCTCGGTGCATCATGGGAGCCCCCAAGCAGTCTAAGCCTATAGCAGCATAACTAAGGGCGAGCCTGTGCCCACCCTAACTATAAGCTTTATCAAAAAGGAAGGTTTTAAGTCTATTCTTAAACACTGACACTGTGTCTGCCTCTCGGACCCAGACTGGGAGCTGGTTCCAGAGAACAGGGGCCTGATAGCTGAAGGCTCTGACCCCTAGACTACTTCTGGAAACCCTGGGAACTACAAGTAAGCCTGCGTTTTGGGAGCGCAGCACTCTAGTCGGATGATAAGGAGTTATCAATTCATTAAGATATGATGGTGCCAGACCATGTAGAGCCTTATATGTGAGGAGAGGATTTTAAAATCCACTCTAAATTTTACAGGGAGCCAATGCAGAGAAGCCAATACTGGAGTAATATGGTCTCTTTTCCTGGTTCTAGTCGGCACCCGAGCAGCAGTGCATTCTGGACCAGCTGTAGAGTCTTTAACAACTTGTTCGGGCAGCCTGATAAAAGTGAATTACAATAATCCAGCCTGGAAGAGACAAATGCATGGACTAAATTTTTAAGCGCATCGCTTTTAGGGCAGAAAGGGCCTAATCTAATTTTTGCAATGTTGCGCAGGTGGTAAAAGGCAGACCTTGAAATATGCTTAATATGGGTGTCGAGAAGGACATATCCTGATCAAATAAAACCCAGAGGTTCCTTACAGTGGTGCTGGAGGCCCAGTTAAAGCCTATCCTCAGCAAGGCTATCTTAGAGAGAACGTGTTCCTCAGGTGTTTCGGACCAAATAGGATCACTCTAGTTTTATCTGAGTTCAACAGCATTCTAAACTTCAAATTTCTTGTCATCCAAGCCTTTATATCTTTAAGGCAGGCCTGGAGTTTATTAGTATTGTCTGGCTCCATTGATAAATATAACTGGGTGTCATTAGCATAACAATGGAGATCTATGGAGTGCCTCCTGATGATATTGCCAAGGGGCAGCATATACAAAATAAACAGAATTGGACCTAGCACTGAACCTTGTGGAACTCCATGACAGACTTTAGTATGCACAGAGGATTCATTATTAATATGGACAAACTGAGACCGATCTGATAAGTATGATCTGAACCAGTTTAATGCAGACCCTTTAATGCCAAGCAGTTTTTCCATTCTCAGCAACAGAATGTGATGGTCAACTGTATCAAAGGCAGCACTGAGGTCTAACAGGACAAGTACAGACAGAAGCCCTCTATCTGATGCTGTCAACAGGTCATTAGTGACTTTCACAAGTGCTGTGAATCTGCTCTAAATCCTGACTGAAAAACTTCAAAAAGACTATTACTGTGGAGATAATTACATAACTGGTTGGCAACGGCTTTCTCTAGGATCTTAGACAAAAATGGGAGATTGGATATTGGTCTGTAATTGGCTAACACATCTGCATCAAATGTAGATTTTTTAATCAATAGTTTAATTACAGCTACTTTAAAAGACTTGGGTACAAAGCCTGACACCAGAGACAGATTAATAATACTTTTAAACACAATTTTTCTCAACAATACAAAAGAAAGAGAGTCACAGCTACACAGGGCTCTGTGAGGCTACAATTCTTGCTGTAAAGAAAGATAAACCATTAAATAGATAAAGCAAAAAAATGGAAAGTATTACAACTTTGACCTGACACTGGCTCTTGATGAAAACTCAGGGCATCACAAAGGTCCTTACGATTCATTCTTTTGGGGCTAAGAATTTCTGCACAAAATTCCATTACAATCTGTCCACTAGATATTATTTCAGTCCTGACCAAAGTGGCGACTGAGTATCGTTGCCATCTCCAGAGCCATGCTGCTTGCAAAGAAAAAACAAGACTTGTTTCGGTTTTGAAAGATTTTTTTTTTCATATTTTACTATTTTTTCTTTGCTGAGTAGCCTAATAAGAGTGAAATGGCGGATGTATCACACAAAGCATATTTTACCTAGTCTACAAACTGCACTGTAGCCCGTGGCCTGAAGACACGAGAGGCTTTTTTATCAACATTGTAATATACTATGTAAATGTAAGATTTTGACATCCTTTTGACACTGACTAAATGCCTAGCAATTTAAGGACATTTTGCTTCAGGGATATTGAATAGTTTATCTGTAGCTTCTAGGTATCTAACCAGGCAGCCATTAGTCAAGTGTCAAACTGAAGTGGCAATCCACTGGAAAAACAGAGCTCAATACAAGTGCTACAGTTAGGGCATAAATCTTCTTGGAGCCATTTGAGTGTCATCATGCAGGTCAGATGGAACTGGGCATTCATCCAATGTAAAAATGTCAGAAAAAAAGACAAAGGCAAAACTAAGTAAATCTGAGTAGTTGAATTTATTCCTTATGTTACAGTCTTGAACTATGTCTGCTCTTGTCATATAAGTTCAAGATGTTTTAGAGATCTGAGGCCAAATGCCTGGTACTGTGGCCAATATAAGCCATAACTCTCTAAGTTTTCCAATCCGTTTGACCTGGTCAGAGAGGTCTTTGAGCCCTTTCAGACAACCAGACATTTTAAAAGATGTTTGACTCTCTCATCCCACTGTCTGCAGCTGTCCTTTGATGCTTTAGGCTTTGGGGAGATAACATATATTTATTGGATTTTATCATTTGCGCTTTAAAACTGTGTTAACGTTGGTCTCTGCAGAATTCTCTCATTGCTGTGTTGTTGTCTTAGACAACACAAATACATGCACACACAAAAAAAAACTCAAACCCTCTTTCTGTTCAATCCAAGGGAAAATTGTCATTTTGTATTTTTGCTTTCATGTGTTTTGACAGTCCAATTTATATGAAAATTGTTTTTATGTGTGACCCACCTGTATCACATTAAGTATGCTAACCGTAATTATGGCGAGATAAAAAACTATTGTCAAGATTGTCACTTCACTGTGAGTTGTACAGTTGTTTGCTCAAAATTGTGTTGGATCTATTTGTCAGCAGAACGTGCCATTGTTCAATCATCTGGGTCACTGGGTGTCTATCTGCTATGCATGACTACACATGTAACATCACTAATAGGTGAAATCTTAAGATTCTATGTTGTCTCTCCTTGTTCTGAGTTATTAAGCTGACTGATTTGTCAGTCTGGAAGAACAGTGACACAGGTATCAGAGTAATACCTGGCCTTTTGATTTTAAGGAATCTTACTTGAATGTATTCATCCGTGGAGGGACCAGTGGAGAAACAATTTTAAGTTTTTAAATCAACCGATCACAAAGAATTCTGAACCAAGAATTGATTAAGCCTAGGTCAGTCAATTTTTAATTACTCATTTATTCTCTAATAATATACATTAATTCAGTCATTATATAGATAACATGGCGTACATGCAAAAGAAAGACAATTAACTGAGCTAAATCTGCTTCCACTGAAGCACCGCACTGAAATGCATTAAACTGTGAAACACACTGGTTTTGGCTACCAGCCTGAGAACAGATGTCCTGCGCAACAGCCCGAACACCAGAAAGCAACCTTTGGCCTGAGAGTCCACATTTTAATACAGTGAGGGCATAAATTAAAAAGGTTTTTTCATCCTTTCATTGCTCTCTCCCTTGGCACCTCCAAATTGGTTACTCTGCTTCAGGATGGACGGTTTGGTACTCATAATTGCACACGCCATAACAGCTCAGAGGACAGTGCAGGTTGATCATCCAGGTTTTTGTTTTGCAATTCAAAAATAGGCTTTAGTTGCAGTTGTCCGCTGGGAGTCTGATCCCCAGGTTTGTCGGACCATTCCAGATGTATAATCACCTCCAATCAGGCTATCCTCCAGTCAGCATTACCATCTGGTAGAATGGCACTTTGGTTGTTGAGGTGCATCAGAGGGCTGTTATGGGGAGATGAGAGGTCGCTTTTCCAAAAACCTTGAAAACCTGCACGCACAGGATAGGCCTGGCGTCCCAAGAGAAAGAGGCTCTACAGGACAATCAGGTTGTTCATCCAATCTAACGACGATAATGTAACTATTCATGGTGTGCATACTGTTGATGTTGATTTACATTCCTTATTTTATATATGGCTCATAAAGGTTTGTCGCTGATTACTTGTAAAAATAAAACATGGTCTGCTGTACCTTATCAGATAATAATCCACAGTTAAAAATTGAAAGCCTGAACTTCAGACATTTCAGTAGTTGATTGCCCATTGGCTTTTCTAGCATGCACAATCTGTATATGAGTGTGAGATTTGCATACTCAAAGAAGTTAATATTTTTGGGATAAATACGGTCTACTTGTTGTTGATCTCCCATTACCAAACTAAATGCAAAGCCGTCACTACGTACAGTGTAGGGATATTTTCATTCATTCTGTATCCTCACACCAACTCATATCTGGAAAAGAAACAGATGGTCATTATGGCCCCCTCTTCCTGAGGGTTACTTCCCCAGAAGTAGTTGCCACTTGAGCTGCACTCACACATATGTTCATTATCTCCAAGCACTCAATTGCTCCTCCACTACATGGCCTCTGGCATCCGTGCTGCCCGCTACTCTCCGGCAGCTGCAAAAACTTATGTGCATGTGGTTTCAGCTTTTAGACTCCCATATCAACCAAAAACATCAATGTACATCAGTTTAGCTTAATAATTGCTGAATTTTCAGAGGATGAAAATGAAAATGGATTATTTTTTGTGAGGGTCTACGAGTCCAGTGGGTCATTGTGGAAGCTGTTAAAGGTTGCCTTTAGGTTAGTGTGCAGAAGAGAATATGTTTTGATCTGCTGGTGTTGCATCAGAGGCTCGCTGGACAAGGTGTTGAACTGGCAGGTCAGGTATCTGTTGCTCCTCCAGAGACTGCACCTCTACTGCTGCCGAGTGAAACCCTGAGGTACAAGATGATCCCACATTCTGAAACCTTAAAGTGTGTTAGGGAATTCTGATTTAACTACGGCAACAGTGTGACCACAACTGAGTGTCTCCTTTGCTCTGATTCTCCTCTCAGATATCTCTGTATAAAAGAGCTACTCAACAAACAAAACAGCTCCAAAATAGTTCTTCCAAAACCTGATTCTGGCTGAAATCCCAAATGGATCATGAAGCCAGATATAACATCAGTTTCTGGCTTTATGAAAGGGAGCACCACAAAACAACATACTAATTGAAACTTTTTTTATTAGCTCCAATCATTTTCAGTAAATCAAAGTTAAGTTGACTAGTTGACTCAGACAAACGGTAAAATGAGGAACAATGAGGATTCTGTTACATTTCTGTTCCTTTTTGACTGAAGGCATTTTATTTTTTCTTTCCTTGATTACAGACATTTCATTTGTGTTCTTTTCTCCCCTTGATTGAGCCCAGTAATTTTAATAATTAAGCTATTAAGTTAAGATTTTAACGGTACAGCACACATTTATAGAGTAAAGACAAACAACCCTTTTACTAAGACCTCAGCAGAACAATTTTCTGTGGGAAATCCTGCTGACAGCAGACAAAAGGTGAATGCAACACAAATTGTGGTTTGGTGAATGTCTTCATAATCAATTGGGCCGTCGTAGGTAATTTTCTCTTCCTCTTGCCCATTAGTATGTACGGTAGGATGTCAAGAGGTTAAAAAAGCATTACTGCAGTTCCTTCATAAAAGAACAAAGTGAACAATAAAGAACTGTTCCACCAATTCAGAGTGAAACAAAGAAATGAAGATGTCATTGTTCAGTAACTAAAATTAAGTCATCTAAGGAGGTGAAATTGCCATGGCCATTAACATTTTGTGGAATTTGAAGGAAATACGTGTTAAAGAGGATGGACAATAGCAGCAAAGTGTGAAACCTCAGCGTTCCCAGCGTTCCCATTGGGTTTTATTATTATTATTATTATTATTATTATTATTATTATTATTATTATATCCTGCTGAGCCTCCGCTTTAAATGAAAAAGTACCAGTGTGGATTAACCTATTTTACTGACTTACTTTTCTTTTATTCGTAACATATACAAAATCACCATGATTATTTTAAATAAATTCATAGATTATTTACTGTGCATTTTGTATTTCCTTTCCTGCAAAGGACTCACACAAAAGATTTAACAAATGCCTAAGTGATACCTACACTATATATAAATATGCCTAGTGTCTTCTTTTTTAAAAATCCATGCAGCTCAGACTTTGACTGAGATTCTGAATATTTTAGTTTTCACTGTGAGTTTCACCCTTGCTACTAACAAATAAACTGAACTAAATCTGTAGTTTTGTGAACCTGAGCACACTTGCCCAGTTTCCCTCCAACTGACTTTGAACAAAGTGAGGGGATCAAAGAGTGAGCTAATCTGATATTCCAGCATCTGAGGTTATTATAGTAGATGCAAGTGAGATAGGCACCGGCCGTCCTCGTATGAGGATGTCATTCATTTCTGCACCAGATTAGATTTGTACAAATGGATCAAAGTGATAAGTGTCAACTAATTATTCTTTGAGCATGAAGTAGGTCTTTTTTTCAGCATGAAATGTTCCGTTTAGCGCATCAATGGAATGACACAGTCTGTAGTACAAAGGGAAAAGATATCATTTGGTTACAACACTCATTGAAAGACAAACTCATTCATTATACATGGCATTATGGGATAACAAGCGGTAGAGGGGGATGTGAGGTTGTACTGTGAATCTTCCCTTATTTTCAGTACATGATTCTTATTTCATGCATAGCTTAAAAAATAACTTTTGATGTCAAATGTCAGAAATTGTTGAACATTGAAAGTCATGTTTTTGCTGCTGCTTATATTTCTTCAAATGCAAATTTAAAAAAATGCAGAACTGAAAATTCACAGTGCCGTGCCATTGTTCTAACATTAGTCTGACGGCCCAATAGTGTTGTCCCATTGGGCCAACAGTGCATCTGTCTCATAGCCCGATATGGTAAAAACAAAATCCCATTACTCTGAGGACCTATTCATCCCAAAATACATATTCGCTTGTTCTTCGTAGGAGATTAAGCCCTCACTACCATAATAGTATCACTGCTGCAGTATGCTACATAATTCGCTTGTGCAAAATAGTTAGCCATGTGCTTTTGTTTGTGTGAGAAACTAACCCTAATTGCAGGGGGAGTGTCTATTTTTGGATAAATAGGCCATCGGAGCAATGGGAATTTGTTTTTACACTAATGGGCCGGCGGACACATGGACTGTCAAGCACAGGGTCCAATAGGCCATTTTTCAGTCTATTGGGCTGTCAGACTAAGGATGGCAAAACAATGGGCAGTCCCCACTGTCATAGGTCATGGTCAGGTATACGTATACATATATAGTAATATGTAAAGTAAATATTTTTAGAATTGTTTTGTGTGTGTTGTCCTATGGGGCTGCAAACTACCATTTCACTGAGGAACCCTATAATGACAAATGACCTTGAATATGAAATTGCAAAACTACACTGTCTGATGGTTTGTCTCAGAATGACATGTAATCATTCATAAAGTTCCAGTTTTGTTTCTGTCAGCCATAGCCTCAGTTATGATGGCCTATGATGGTTTTCAAAGCGTTAAAAAGAAAGTGTAACAGCAACTTGTCTTGTCAGAATGTCCTCGTTACTCCAGAGACCTCGCTATGGACAGTTTTTTTTATCAAGAACTGTGATGGCCGTGCTTTGGTTCTCATGTGCTTGTCTAGACAAGTACAAAAAAAGTGATAGGACCATTTTTTCTGAAATGATGCCACAGTCAGAGAACATGTTCCTCTCAGGGGTTTCTCTTGCCTCTCAAGCCATGTAGACAAAATGACACACTGTACAAACATACAAGAGAAGAGTGTGGCTGGGGCATTAAACTTGAGGAGTACATCCTGTTTAAATATTTCACAGGCACAAAATCTGAAAGGGGACTTGTGATTATGAAACATGGTTTCAGAGCTGCTGGTGTTCACAAAATGAAAGCAAAGTTCAGACAACTCATCCTCGAAGAGGCTTTGTGACTTTAATGAGCTTTCTCTCTGAAGCCCAAATAAACTGACAGTCAGTCTGTTTTTTTATTAGCAATTATTACCAGCAATGCAGAGTCTGATCATTCAAGAAGGTTTTACTGTAGGTTATGTGAAGAATGTCAGAACGTAGAGAAACACCTAAAACACCTTTCGTTTTTTATTGTCCTATGTACAACAGTCACAGTGAAGCAGTCATTTACAATAAACTTTTTAAATTTCACACTCCCCTGAACAATGCTCAAACAATATGGAGCCAGTCAGGACACTCTCAATGCACCTAGAAATTGACTATCCTGGAGTCCATATTGAAAGTTTTAAATGTTTAATGTTAATATGACAGTACCTATGTAACTAATACTATTACTACTACTACTAAAATAATAACAATAACAACAACAACAACAATAATAATAATAATAATAATAATAATAATAATAATAATAATAATAAATATATATAATATATAATATATATATA
The DNA here is from genome assembly GCA_023238725.1 of Scortum barcoo. Lineage (NCBI taxonomy): Eukaryota > Metazoa > Chordata > Actinopteri > Centrarchiformes > Terapontidae > Scortum > Scortum barcoo. The sequence continues at coordinate 20,398,613 of CM041539.1, read as the reverse complement.
ATAGATAAATATATAATATCTATATGGTTGCTTTATTGTTCAAACCAACAGGAAATGCAGTTATTGCCAGAATCTAAATTCCAACAATTCCCTTATTTAATGGTAATACATACAAATCATATAGAAATCTGTTGTATCCTGTTTTACTTTCTTTCTTTTTTTTCTTTTTTTACATAAAGCCTGAGTATGAGGTTGTTAGTTTCTGTTTCAGCATGCCCTTAGGCTGTTGAGGTTCTTTATTATACAGCATACTGTAGGAGGCCTGGCATTGGGAATTAGGGTGGATATTCTTGTTCTTGTAGTTTTTGGCTTTGTGGTTTAAGAATTGGCAGGCTCTTTGTTTACTTCCACACTCTCTTGTGGCCGCTTTGGTTCTATAAGACATATGTGACCTTTTTTCTACTGAGCCCAGCTGTTTATGCAAAAGAAACAGGTATGTGATAATAATACCACTTTAGCAGTTCCACAACTTCACTGAATTATGCTGCTAAAACATCTGCCCACATACGTATATCATCACTAGTGTAATGGAAATTCTCAGGAATTGCAAAGGGGGCATGCAATTCCTGAGAATTTCCATTACACTAGCCTTGGCGCTTGATCGACAAGCAAACTCATATGGACACAACCAGTGAAAACATTGCATTTTATATTGGTCTGCACAGATTAACATTTAATTTTCTTAAGTATTACCATGGGCCCTTATCTCCAAAGTATTTTCTGCAGTTTCTACAGCTATTTTAATGAGTACTTGAAATTTGCAATTGGAGACAAGGCCTTGATACATAATAGCCCTTCAGTAATTAATAGCGCATAAAAATATCCAGCCGCTCATCAGCGCTCCATTACAAGAATTAGCCTCAATCAGTGCTGAGTACTCTGTAACTCCTCTTTGACATGATAGGACATGGCATGGTTTGACTACCTGAAAGCAACAGAAACAGCATTTGGTTTTAGAAGCGACGCATGCTGTGTCGTTGTGGCACATTATCAGACACAAGGCTGATAATGGAACACGGGCATGACAAGAGGAAACTGTGTTTGGTTTCAGAGCGAAGCCAGATGGGAGGAAGCACAAAATGAAGTGATGCAATTGCGTGACATGCTGTAAAGCTTTGATGGCTCTCGAACATCGGGGCCATATGATGTGGCTTGCATTTTATAATGATGTACTATATACATATCATTGCATGAGGGGCACCATGGGCATTGTTGCAGTAACTAGAACAATTAACAAATCTGCACGAATGAATTAAATCAACAAAGATAAGAATAATATCCAATCAATGTGACAAAATGATGCACAGGACAGAAGTGTGTAGGCTAGAAACTCTGTCAAAGTTAAGGGAAAAGTATTGCTGCAGTCTTTGAGATGAAAAATGATATTACATATTCTGTACGACAGATGCCTCCACCTGGGAGAAAACACATTTTATTATTCAAAGAAGCCCATCAGATAACATCATAAACAGGTGAGAGCAGCTAAGAAATCAGACTATTTCGAGAGTGCTAGAGCAGGCGCAATCACGCAAAAGCTGATTGACACCATGCTCGAGAACAGGAGCACAGTGTGTTGGCCTGTCCGGGTAAATGACAACAACCTTAGCTGGTTTGCCACATGTGCATGCTTGTTTGCAAAAATTATTCAGATTAAAACAACTGTCAAAAGTCCAGGTCTGATCAGGCTTTTGTAATTATTCAGCCTCTATAATTTACTATACGAAAGATGCCTGCATCTCACATGATTTGTTTTAAACCATTGTTGGTGTTCTTGGTAATTTTAACAGGGACACTAGGAACCATATTTGAAGTCTGATGTCTGATTGTTGAATAATGACTAAATGATGAAATGCTTGGTATCATAATTTCATACATTATTTATTGACATATCCACAATACAAAAACCATTCTGAAACAGGAGCTGAATTCTTCCTCTCAGGCATTAACATGTTATATGTGTTATTGGCTGCAGCCCTAAAGGTCCCTGCTATGTTTTTGTAGCATCCAGATACTTCTTATTTTACTTCTTGTAGAGGTTTGAAATGATAGGTATGATCTCTTTGAAGGAACTCTAGGCTCAATCTGATGCCCTCCTCTTGTTTTCTTAGTAGAGGCAAAGCAATAAAAAATATTGGTGATTAAACAAATTATGAAAATATTACCAAAACCCCAAACAACCAAAAGTCAGTGCCTGGTTTCATGCTTGGAAGCCACTTTTTTAAAAGCGCCAGCATCTCCTCATTAAAGTACAAACCTGGAATCTCTCTCTCTCTGCTGCCGGCTGCTGCCGGCTGTGATACCCAGCTTGAGCTTGAGTGTGTTCCAGTGGCTTGGAAAAGACCCTCAGTTTAAACTCCAGTCCAGTCTTTTTCCTTCACTGTAACAACACAGATCTTTCTGCCTTAGTGTCATTTCCCAATAATTACAGCAGCTTTCCAGAGCCAAGTGCTACATTATTATGTCACCCTTCAGCCCGGGTTCACAGGAGCCATTAAAATTTCTGAGTGAAGAAAGATCCTACCACTTTTGTGTGCCTTTGATGTAAATTGCTTAGTGAAACCAAACTGTCACTTGAATGATGCTCCCAGACAGATGACGAAAGCGAGACTTCAAGGCCATCTAATGTTTGAACTTACAGTTGGCCACGAATACAAACCAGGGTCTGTGTGCACTTTGCTACAGAGCAAATAAGAATCTTTATCAGCCGTAGATTGTGCGTGTGAAACATTTTGATAGTTACATTTGAATCAGAGATAAACTGCTGTTTCCATTAACCCAGCAAGTAAGCTTTTATTCTTTCTAGTTTCTATCTTTGTTTGGGTCAACAAGCAAAGAAAAAGCTTGTGAAATGCGTTAACTTTCTGATTTACTGTGCACCAGAGGGAATGTTTCTGCACAAGCAGGAAGTATGAGTCTTTGAGGATTATGGATTAAAAGGCCTGTTGATCGACCTGTCTGCTTTTTCAGATTTTTACGTCTATTTTCTTTTGATGAAAGCAGTGGCTCGTTTATGTGTTTCCAATGTAATCATCAATAGAAAACTCTGTGTGATAAGAAGCAGTGATAAGAAGAGGGGTTCACACAGTCTCGAGGAAATACCACGCTGTTCCTTATTCCCATGTGGCCCATACAAAAGTCCATGCTGTATTGTCTCCTCAGCATCCTTTTGCCCTCTTCAGCAGCACAATTATGCACCCCTACTATGTGCAATTGCAGACCTCCCCTTGTATTTATATTAAAGTTCCATCACCTATCAGCCACAGGGGCCTATTTTAGTGAAGATGAAAGCATGGCAACTCCTTTGATAGCACAATTTATTACATGAATTCCCCCTGATAACTACACGGAAAGGTGCGGAGGAAAACTAGAATGCATTCAGAATGCTGAACTAAATTTTTCTTTGTTTGTGTACCGGCCTCTTAAGGCTGATAACTTCTCATAGGGAACAGCTGGTTTTACTTGCTCTGTCAAACCAGATAAAATACAGTGACAAAGCAGGTATACCAAATAATTTATGAGGAGAGAACACATGATGTGAGCAGACAAGTTCCAAAGAAACCGAATTCATCTTTAAAGCATTTTTATGTTTGTGAAAGTGGTGGAAGTATGAGGCAGGTTCTTGTACTTTTTACTGTATTACTTCAGTGGATTTATGAATTGCTTGTTAACAATTGTGAACATCCAAGTTTTCAGCTCAAATCATGTCACTGTACTTTTGTTTAGAGACATTGTTGCACATGAACAAACAACATTTTAGCAGGACAATCTTTAAGCAAAACCTAAAGTAGATATTTCAATGAAAGCGTGTATTCTGACTAATTTCTTCCTGAAAATAAATACAAGCAGTTGATTGGGCCTTAAGGCAAACTTGCTGTGAAAAAGCAAACCTGAGGAAACTAGGTTTCACCCGCTCTCCTCCTAAAAATACCTTAGTCACACTGGTGTTTACCTTTGGCTGTTGGATGCGTACTACCTTTAACAGGGCTAGTCTCAAAACACAGAGTGCCCCAGGCTTCCAAGATCAATCTTTAAGAAGCAGCTTGAACCCAAGCCAGTACTTTTTTTTTATTGGTTCACACTTGGTAAGGGATGTGAATCAATGCAAGTCCATGGTGCAACTTCCCTGTCTGGCAGATGGGAATAAACATAGCAGAATAACCAGCTTTGTCTGCAATCATAGGATCTGAAACAAGATTAAGTTGATTTGAAGCAGCAGGAATCTAAATATCAGTGCAAGGTGCTGCCTAGCAAAAGATAAATAGACCTTCCTGCAGCCTCGGACACATAATGACTTGTGGAGTAAATACTGTTTTTTGTCAGAGTTGTCTTTGCGGCTCCCTCAATTAGATTACCGCCATGTATAATTCCTCTGACGGAGACGTTTGAAGAGACAGGAACCTCATCATGTGCAATTTGCACACACACCCCTGCCACCTTTTTCATCATTAGGAGCCGACAGGTCTGGTCAGCCAAAAGCCTCGGCCACCAGACCCCGCTAAGGGAATCTGAATCTTCCTCTACCCATTCATTACTCGAACCAAGAGACCTTTCACTGTTCATTTGTGTAGTCCAGAGAGTCTGGAGGTTCCTCTGGGCTCACAAATGATGCACTATTCACTAACCTGTTTCAGCCACATTTCTCATTCACCAGCAGTGACCTGGCATCTTGGTGGAGTCCTCACACACTCAAGGTGGGCGAGAGAAGGTCAGGTGTAGTGTGAAATAGCCAGGGACCTGTCTCCACAGCTGTTAAAAGCTGAGCAGCAGCTGCACTCCAGTGAACATACATTTTTCTTTCCCCAGTGATCTTTTCATGCTATGGAGCCACAGCATGGCACACACACACACAAAACCCTGCTGTTCCTCCAAACCCCTTTTTCCACCCACATGTTCATTCCTGGTGTTTCAACCCCCCCCCCCACACTCTCTTTGTCATTGCTTTGTTTACTCACATAGCGCTTCAGCGAAGCAGATGCACCTGTCCGCTGAGCAATTATTTGGCAACTGGATGCCTCCCTTGGCGGATGTCTTTGTAACTCATCAAATGCTCTTTTGAAGCTTGCTCAGTATTCAGGCAACGAGGCATGCCCGGGATCATCAGAGATGAAGCCGTTTCAAGCATCGGCCCGATTCAAAGGTCAAGCTGCCACAAGCACTTTTCCTAGTTAACTATCTTTAAACAGTCCATCCTGCACAGCCGCTGCAGATTTAGGCAGCAGGTGGAAGACTGTGATATTGGACTGTTGTGTGAATGTCGGATGTGTGAATCTGACGTGTGCAGTCGCATGAAAGTCATTACTACTCCATTCTCACTGATGGTGTGATGGGAAATATTTAGCTGTCTGCAAGAACAATGACCTTATGTATGACATTTCCCACAGACTGCACGTGATTACATTCGACATTTACATAGCGAGCCGCTTTAGGAGAGATGTTCATTCATAAAACACATTTGTGGTTTTACACACACTCATATTATTATCCTTCAAACAAATGGATATGGTTATAAGTTTAGAATTGGCCATCAGCAAATTTTTCAATATGCCTTGAGGCTGCAAATCAGAAATGAGTAGGAATAAAAAGCCCATTTGCATAGTATATAAAATCTGATACAGCTGACACGAGCAGAAAGTTAAACATTCATAGTGAAGCAGGAATTTAACAGTGGATTATTTTTATTGTTTAGTTCATATGAATTATAAATAATTTCGCCCACTGTCCACATGTAAGTGCTGTTTGGTGACAGTTAGTCGACAGTAAATCAGACTTCTTTCCCAGCCACAGAGTCAGACTCTAGCTACCTGACTTTCAACTTGTTTGAAATCTCAAAGTTCAGCTGAGAGTAAAAAGGAAGGCAACATACAATTACTGTGATTTCTCACATGGAAAGCATGAAAGAGACATTATGTGCAAGAAGCACAAAAAGCATTGAGTTTAAAAAAATCTCCCGTTGCATTATCCTCTAAAAGAAATATATGAAATTGTAGCAAAATACTACAGAACGAAATGTTTAAACACTGAGTTCAACACAATATTTGACTTAACAACCGTAACACTGCTTTACTTTGTATTTATACTGTTCAGGAAGTGGCATAAAAATGTAAATGGATGCAACAAAAATACAGCAAAGACCCCGAAGCTAAACATAAAACATACAGTGTTTAAATCCCATATGGTATTAAGGACAGAAAAAATAGACTATTCTATGTCCTATGTGTGCACTGTAATGTTAAATACAATAACATAATACAGTGCTTAAATACTATTATGTATGGCTATTGGTTTGAAAGTATCAAGTATTTTATCATGTAATTCATTATTCTATAGTCATCACATAGATGTATTTTTGACACTGACACACTGCACGACTAACACATCACCACTGACATCCCATCAGTAATACTGCTCCAGGAGTTTTCCGTGCTTATCTTTATCAGTGTGTGTTTCACTGACAGACAGATTTATGCAGATTACACCTTCCTTACATCAATGTTGACTTTCCATTCTCCATCTAGGATGTCTTATCACTTTGAGTGACACTAAATGCTATACTGATTGTGGGGATTGTCCCAATGAGGCAGCGTTATCAGAACAACCTATTTTATGTCGAAGCAGAGTGAGGTTCCCTAAACCAGCCACACCGTGTGCACGTTAACTCACACCTGACCTAGTTCTCGTGTAGTAAACAAAGCCAACGTCTTCACAGTTTGGAGGCTTTAATGATATCAACAAAGTGTAAAATAATCCCTAACAATATAAATATGTGTATCATGTGCATCTGGAGAGGCGTACTTCAGTGTGGAATGTCGGTTCTTTAACACCCTGAAAATGTAAAACTGTGGCATTTGCGTAGAAAAGGGAAGTGCAGCGAAGAGGAAGAGGAATGCAACGTGTAAGATTTGGCGATGAAAGCTATTTGTAAGAACAAAAAGGTAAGAGGACAAAGAGAGGGACTGAGACAGTGGATCCAACACCTTGACAAAGTATATTTCATCAGGACACTGATGGAAGTAGTGTTAGAGAATAGAGAATGTCTTCTGCCGGTATTATGAACAAATACTTCATCCCCAACAGGTCAGCCATGGGTCGGCATGGACATTAATATGGATATATTCAACTTAATACTGAGTGAATTTTCAATGCAATGACTAGTGCATGACCTCTGGCAATCTGCGGGACTTGTTTCAACATTGTTCTCAGAGGTCTGAATGTGACTCACATCTTCCAATGGATGTTGTAAATGGTGTATGAGGACGAATCGGCCTTTGATGTCAGCCATTATTAACATCTTCCGACGGTATTTCCTCACTTGAGACTTAGAGACTCAGAGGAACCGGTTTTTGTATTTGCGCATGGCTGTGTGCACTTTCTTGTCAAGGTGAGTCTGGAACGGCAATGACTCTCTCCTCCTGTCTGTCTCACACGTCTTACCCGGGCAAGAAGCTGCTCAGATTTCTCACACGGATGTTGAAGTGTTGCGCATGCAGTGTGTGCATCTGCTACAAGTCAGGTAAATTATACAGAGGGGGCTAGGTTGTCTTAAGAAATTTAGAGGTACTACACTATACAAGATTTACAAGCATCAAATATGTGTTATTTCTCTCTCTTGTAATACCAATCAGATGACTCAGAGAATCCTTTATGGAGGCTTCATATGGGCGCACCTAAAAAAAAAAAACACTTTCTCAACTAAACTCAATTTTTCAGATTTCTGTTCAGTGAAATCAGATTTCGACAGACTGCTCCAATCTTTTTTTATTACACTTTTTACCAACATACAGTTGCTTGACTATTTTTTTATCTTTAGACTGAGATATGTAAAAACATGTTAACGTGAGTGCTGTACCTGTTCACCACGGGCTCCCAGCATGACAGGCTCTGATATATTGAAATAAAGCTAAAACAGCCCACCAGTTTCCCAGTTAATTTAAAGTGAGCGGGCCCGACAGAGCTTAACTATTAGACCCTGCCTTCAATAATGTATTACTTCCATTTTGGCACTCAGAGAAAGAGGAATAATTGGGAAGGAACCAATTCCCATTGTACCCTTCCGTTTATCAGCTATCCGCCATTATTAAAGCCCTAATGTGTTGAACTTAAAAAGGTAAAATGACTGCCTTTAGCGCCTTCTAGTCGTAGTTCTTATTATAGGTTGTTCTTTCAAGTGCAAAAATGTAACCATGACAAATAATTAAAAGCTATATTTACATTAAACGTCCTCACATAGAGGCCTCAAAAACAACAGCTGACTATTCCAACATGTCATTTGCTCACCTGCTGTGTCGGGTGGGTGGAACACGTGTACTGTATCATCGGTAATTATTTATAGAGTAATCCAAAATAACAAATGAAATCACAGTTTTCATTATATATAAAAAAAAGTCTGGTGTGTTGGGATTTTTTTTTTGTAGCAAGCACACACATCAGGGTTTTTTGTGCACTCTAGCTTCTTATACCTCCAAGAATATAAGTGAACTTAATAGCTTCTTCCAGAGTGTTCCAGATGACTGCTCTCTGATGTTCTTGCAGTATATTGAAAACTTAATCACTTTTTACCTCCTTAGGAACAAAACAGGGTGCAACTGTTGCTTTAAAATAACCTGAGATTCCATGTTTTTGCCACTGAATTACTTCTCGCTGTGCTTTCCGCTGCAGTTGGAACACAACTGACTTGACTCTTGGGTCAAGAGTGATATTTTCAGCAATATGTAAATTTAAAAACTTGCTTGCCAATGCAAAATTGTCATTTCGATGTTACTTATTCTCCACGTGTCTGAATAAAAAAAGTCTGCTTGTTTGTTTACACATTAACCTGAAGGGGTCCCAGTAACAGAATGAGGTCACAAGGTGGGACTAGGTGAGAAAAATAAAACTTGGAAACTGTTTTTTTTAACCTGACAGACATCTGTCACTGTGGAAAATGGTGGCGCTGTATCTGTACCATGATTCAACAGCCACACGGCAGGCAATTTATTTTCTGTAAATCAGCTTTGAAGAGCAGCATACCCTAGAGAGGTGAAGGGCTGATATTGGCCCTGAACTCCAAATCACTATTCAAAACCTTTGGGTCAGTACACACAACTAACCACAATTGTGTTTACTGAAGCAGCTGGTGTACTCCATGAGCCTTCAAATATACAAGGACCACACTGTCATTCAGTGTCTACTTTTTACTGAATTGATCCTAGCCAGAGGTCTATGCATTGTTTCTAGCTGAAATGTAGTCTACTGTGCACAAGGGAGTAGTTGGCAATAGAGCAAGGCCATTTGTCATCACTCAGATTTAATATTCTGCAACACGTATTCATGATTAATGTTCAAAAACGCTCGAAATGAAGGAGAAATAAAGATTTATTGGCCACAGTTAAAAGAATTAGAAGATCAAGTATGTAGTCATCACAAAATGCCACAAAGCAAACTGATAAATCTCACAAATTCACCTGCCATTTGCCATCTGGTCCTTTTCACCCTAAGCTGATGGCAAAATAGCATTTAGCATCACGGTACATTTTTATAACTTTCCTGTTTTTGTTCTAAGTATTCATATTCCACGACCCTTTGTCTTATAATTAACTCCAGCTCAGTTTGATACACCCACTGCAGCAGACAAACCAAAAAGTTCATTTAATTTAATTACTGAGGAGTGATTCTTGCATTTCTAAAGTCACACCACTGTTGCACTGAAATATTCTGCATTACTCACCTTTCAAATTCCACATAAGAACATCAACATATATTTATTTTCATTTGAATGTCACTATTATCATCACAGGGCACGTGTTATGCTTCAGTGATTTTCTACTGTGCCGCAATAAGGCAACGCAGTTAGCCAGTCTCACTCTGACAAACTGCATTTCAAACGTGAGTGACAGTCAGTGACAGATGAACACCTCTGACACACGACTTGCAGTTTGGTTCATCACAAATGTCCGGGGCGTTTATTTAATAAATCACGTATATTCCTGTACTGAGACCTTAGGCAATTCATTCATTCATGAGCAGCTGGTTGCTACTGTCTTCCATGAAAATCCAATCTACTTGGATTTCTCGTTGATCTGTACACACTGTGCGAATCCCATGAATTGATGTATTATTTCTGCTCAAAATGAGTGTTCAGAGTCTAATAATGTTTCCACTCAGCTGTGTGTCTTGGATTTAGACACTCAGCTTCTCCAATCAATAATGCAGCAACCACACAACAGTGGCTTATGCAACATCCTGATAACTGTTCATCAGGGTGTCATTATGTAGTTTGGCTCGTGAATTTTCACCTTCCCGCATAGATTGACTGGATATCTGAAGGTGCTAGAGACACCGCAAATGCCATTGTGCTACTCAGAAAAACATTAGGATATTTAGCTCATTATCTGCTCAGTATTCATATTTAATAGTCTGTCTAAGCACTGTTCCATTACCCACATTTTTAATGGCTTATGAGGAAATAAACCTAGAAAAGTTATTTTTAATCTCCGCATTAAGCATTGGCGTTTCCCAGAGAACAAAATGAATTGTTCCCAGCTGTTGACTGCGCTTGCAGACCCCTTACATTTCTGTGGGGGTTTCTGTGAATGACAGCGAGTTGACGGCTCACATGTCAGTCGCTCTTTAGGTGAGTGAAAGGCGGCAGGACGGGCCGTGTGATTGATTGCAGTGCTGATGTAACTTGGACTGGATTACACCGCCGCAGCTGTACGGCAGCACGGAATTCTGGGTATGGTATTTAATGGAGAGAGAGGCAGTGACGAGATGTGTGAAAGACAATGGTGTGAGAGAAAGGCGGAGAGGTGGAAAGAGCGAGACGAGAGGCTGATGGTCAGTGATGGATCGCGGCAGGTCACTCGGCCGTGACGGGCTCTGAGCAGCTGATCTGGTGCATTGATGAGGAACCCCTGTGAGGACAGAGGCGAGCAATTGTCAGCGTTTCAAGTATAATGCGGGTAAATGCGGACGCCACGAGAATAACAAAACACCTGAACTCACCCAAAAAAACCTTTAAGGGTATGCGGTTGGTTTGTATAACTCGTTCCAGAAGTTCTATGTATGACAAACAGGGCGGTTGCAGGATGCCCTTGAGGAAAAATAACAGCCATGTTTATAGTGTCCATCTCAATGCTGTGCGAAGGCACTCTGCACTTTTAAAAGCCTCTTTTCATATCCTCATGAAACCGCTCTCAATAATACTTTCACATCCAAGAGTGTTTTTTCATAAAATATCCAAGATTGTCAGTGAAAAAAAAGAAGAGCTCCAACAGAGTCAGATAGCGATCAAATCAAATCTTGTCAAGGGATTCGCATCAAAATTAGAGAGACATGACACACCGGGGCCATTTGGTTGAATGCCAGACAACTGAATTAAACTAAAGGAAGAGATTGTCATGATCACAGCGTTCCCTGCTGTCACTGATAAACTAATACGTTGTTTTGTGGCGTGATTGAAAGAGACAAATTGTTTTTTCTCCCGGGCATCGTTCCTTTTGTTAACGGTAACTGTACGACATTAAATAAGGAGAACAATCTTCAAAATGCTGAAGCGAGAAGTGGGATCCTCCACATAAATGAGGTGAAGAATTTATGGTGGGTAGGCCTCTCTGGATGACCTTGCGGCCTGGTGCGCTGCCAAAAACAAACGGCCTCCATTAGCATTCTGAATGAAGGCTTATGCTGAAACACATTAGTCTGATGGGTCCATAAATATATGGTATAAATGTGACAAATTATTACCTTATTTTTCCGGTCGTTGGAGGTGCCATTATCGTAGTGTTTTTAATAGGATGTTTGGAAGAACATATAAATTACATACTTGGAATTTTGAAAAGGTGATATTTCAAGTGTTGTGGGTGCCGTGAAAGTATAAAATATTTAACGTTTCAGCAATTAATGGATCACAAGTAATGTGGAGCTTAATGTACACTGTAAAATCATATTTATTGACTCTCTAGAACATGGCAATGTCATAACAAGAGCCCCTTTTTTTACTGATATGTAACTGCTAATATTTAGATTTTAATTCAAGCACTATACATTTCGGTATTACTCCGTTTCAGTCAAGGAAATAACATTTAAAGCATTGCAGAAAAGGCCAATAATAATCTGAGTAAGAGCAGTATTTTTTAGCAAGGTTTCAATAAAACCTCGAGTCCTCTGAGTCAGTGAGGAGCAGGAGGTCACTGAACAAACTGCTCTCCATCATGGATAATCCATCACACCCCCTCCACAACACACTTCAGAGACAACAGAGCTTTTTTTTTTTTTTTTTCTCCAACAGGCTCATTCAGCTCCACTGTCATATACCATAACACTATACAACAGTTTATACCTGGGCGACAGTCATCGTCATCAGTATCATCTGTACATACTCTTTATATTAAACACAGAGCCGGCTCTTGATAAAGGCCATATAGGCAGTCTCCCAGGGCCCCACCTGCTGCAGGGGGCACTACTGGGTATGTGCTCACGGAGGGGTGGGGGGTGGAGGGGTAGGGGGCGCCAAACCATAATCTCGCCTAGGGCACCAAAATGGCTAGAGCCGGGCCTGATAAACATACATGGAATATATTACTGCCATTTTTTGCACACCTGTTCTTACTTACTGTTACTTTTATTTCCTTGTATTATTATATATTATTATATATTATTTATACATCTGCAGTTCTGCTCTTTACTTTTATAGTTATATTTTTCACTCCTTATATATTCTGCAGATCTGCAATTGTGCTTTTAATTTATATGTGCTTATTGTACTGTTTATTGTAATGCTGCTGTAACAATTTTTCTCACAATATCAATAAAGTGTGTGTGTGTGTGTGTTCCAGTAATCACGTCAAGCATACATACATATAGCAATACCTTAATATTAACTTAATATTACTTATTAACTTACACTAATACAGTGTACCATGTTAGTGGGCACACAAAAATCTGGAAAAGCTCTTTATTCAAATTAATGGTCTTCATCAAGATCTACATTTAGACTGAAAGGACTCCAACTAGTTCAGTGATCCAGCATCTTAATTTAAATACACTAAGAGGGGTGGAAGCTTTTAGGATTTGTTACCAGAATAGTTTAAGTGTTAAGCAACATATAGGCGTTAACGGTGATACTGTGTTCTCACACAAAATGTTTTACCAGCGTGTGCTGTGCCTCGTGGGCATGAGATGAACCTTTTGATTTTTATCTTTTACAAAGATGTTTCAATGATTGTCTCTTTGTAGTTTGAATTGCAGTGAGCATCTGCTCCAGATTCAGAATATTTCACCTTTTTCCCTGTGCTGTTTGGAAAGTACTTATTGTGTCAGGGCAGCATACGTCTTTATATTTCAAAGACATCCAGTGACAGATGATGATCATTTTTGGGTGCATGGCTCTTTGAAAGGAGATTATAAAAGCTGACATAGTGGTGTTTTAGCAGACTTTTTTTTTAAAGTCTCCCAATATAAAATTCAAGTTGTTGAAAGCAAATCTATGTCCGAAGCTGTCACTTGTTGACCTGATCCGTCTGAAACAGATAGATAGATAGATAGATAGATACTTTATTGATCTCCAAGAGAAATTCACAAACATTCCCAATGAAGGCGACTACATTTACAGAGGAGTCAGCAGTGATTCATAAAGATCATATGACCGTGGGTACCACCTCCCTCAATGTGAAGTGACAGGCTGGAGATATCCATGAGAGATTCAGGGAGCAGAAGAAATACTGTAACTGCAGCCTTGTCACTACACATCAGATGCATGAGTCAGCACCGGTTCTCAAAGATCATTTGTGTGAGGGCCCCTCTTCCCTTGATGGTAAGTGACAAGCCAAAAGAATTCCACAGGAGAGCAGAATAAACAACTGCCTCGTGTCTGCTCCCAAAGCGGAGCTAACTAAAGCACTGTAGGCACTGCACCTGGACTCTGCTTTATCATTTCAGAAACCTCATAAGACAGGGGTGACAGACGACGCAGGGTGCCTGTGTGTGGAGTTTATTATGTCCCTACAGTGCTGTTTGCTTTCCTCAGCTTTGACTGAAACATCCTCTCACGTACTAAAACACTAGGCATACTCGGGTCTTTGGGACTTTATTTTTGAAAACAACTGCATAATAATGAGCTAACGTTGCAGTGAGAATGTTAAATGTGCTGACTGCTCTCGACTGAATGTCTGATTAAATGGGGGAAGCTCAGCTACTGAATGTGAAATTTGATTTGAACCTTTTTTTAAGGACACATGCAACAGCACTCATCATTTTACATCAGATTATGGGTCGAAATGTTGGTGATGTGAATTTTTATACTTTTTTTATTTGAATGGCGAATGGTAAGCCTCAAAGACATATTTTTGTGTGGTCGATATTGAGGATTTCTTTTGATCCAGGTCATACAGATTTAGCTGCAGTCCAATGCCTCTGGATGTGCCTGTTGAACTGTGCTGATTGATATATTCTGTCCTTGAGAAAACTAATTTTGCAGTATTTTTTTTTCTTTTAATCATGACAGTCTACATGCCCAATCTGAATACATATAGTGAGCTTTTCACCATCGGCTCATTATGTCTGTGCAGCTATACCGCCAGATGAAAACCACGTCTGCAGGTATGTGCTTAGTCTGCGAGAGGATTCCATTCTGGGTACTTCATTCCTCAGGCCTGTAATCTGTTTTGCCTCCCTGTTGCTGCATTTCACCTCAATGATGTCAGGCAGGTTTATGGTCAGCCATCACTCTTAGGAACAATAGGATCAAGGGTCAGCCTGAGCCCTTCTCTCAGCGAGACCGTGCAATGTCACTCTCGAGACGAGCCCTACTCTCCCTCCGCCTGTGCTTATTGGCTGAAATATCTGCTCGCAGTGCCACTTTTGACATGTAATCTACTGCAGGCAGCAGCAGCAGAGAGGGAGCCTGATGATAAATCTTCTCTGGGACTAAGCGTGTTTTATGGGTATCACGTCCTTACCGCTAAACTATGCTTGAGTGTTCTCTCAGCACTGGCGTTGAATGTAAAGCAGCTCAGTACTGGGGGGCGTGGTGGGGGCTGGGTGCAGTATCTGGGGAGAGCCACGTGCTTTCTGGTGTCCACCAAGTTACTCAACCATGAACTCTGTCGGGGCCAGCTGGAAGAGGCATCGTCGTAGCTTCTGCCAGGACATCAGCTAAAGATAGTTCTGAATCCCATGACGAGAAACAGACATGTTTATAATTGCACTTGACATGATATTTGGTTGCACAGGCCATTTGTTCTGTGAGTGCTTCATACTATCAAGAAATGTGTCGGAGTCACAGGGGACATTTCAGGGGACTTAGTTTTGCATTACCATAATGTTAGGAGACTAATAAAGATAGATTTTTTTAATAGAAAGGGTAAAACTGGTGCACCAGATGCTGAGCTATCCTCACTTTTACTGTGGGTCAAGCTCCAAAAAACACAAGATTGTCTAATTTTTTGTTACACCCTCCATACCTAGTCAATAACCATGTCTTTAAAACTCCAAAAATCCTCAAAGCCAAGTTGACCTGATGACCCCAGCTGACATCATTAGGGCTACTATTACTGACCATGTGTAGACTTTTAAGTGTGAAATTGGTGGCATACTCCTTTAATAGAAACATGCAGGAATATATGCGCAGACGTATAGAAAATGCACATGATAAACATGACTCATACCTGTTTTTCTGCAAGGGCTGTACTTTTTGAAACAGAAGTTTGCAGAAGAATCAGACGGGGAGAAGAAGTTTGAAAAAGTGCAATATAAACACAACTCTAGTACGTGAAAGAAGTAATTAAAACTCTGCGGGATCAGTTTTGCACACAGCAGGAATGTTAGACCACTGTCTCTCCCGTGCATTTTAATAATGGAAACGTTTCAGTAGCCAGCTCCAAATTTTTTCCTTTCTTGCATGAACAATTCTTTTTACCAACATTACCTCCTGGATCTACACAAGTCGGTCTGAAATATGGGAGGTGGTTCAATAACAAAAAGAAGATGAATTGCCTCTCTTTTGAGAGGAAATGTTTTTTAAACTTTGTAAGCCCCGAAGAGTTCATATTTCTCATCATTAAATTCTATGCAGTCATCACAAATCATAGGCGTGCAGGCACGTACGCACACACTCACTTCACACACTTCAATGATGAAAAAAGACTACAAGGTTTACATTTTGGCCCGTCTGATATGCAGGGGTTAAACTTAGATTCCCTCTAGTCTTGCAAGCAGACTAGGCAAATCAGAGAGACAGACTGTCGAGCTGTTGTTTGTAATGACAAAGGCTATGGCAAAATAGAGTTATTTATTTCATGTTCCCCCTAGTTAGATAAAGTTTTCATGGCAAAGTGTTCCCACTGCCTATTCACAACAAGGTTTTCTTTTTCACTGTGCTGCACGTCAGTCACCCTGGCCCAGTTTCATTGCATTTGAATGACAGAGGCTTGATTCTGTTTGAATGAAAGAGGTGCAGACACACAGACTGATTTGATAGAACACAGCAGAGGTGGCGTTCATGATTGCTATTTACAGGAGTGTTTATGTAAGACATGCAAAAAAATGATCCAGCAAGTCTTTACTGCTCCTTTCCAGCTTTCTCCCAGAACATTGCTAACAAATATGAGAACAAACACACATAATGCCCTTTTCTCGCTCATCCTCTCAACTGTAATTACAGTTATAACAATAAACAACTTTTTGTTGATGTTACTTGATCGCTTCAAGGATTGGAATAATTTGAACTATTTACCCCATACTGTTGGAAATCAAGTCCCCTCGCCTCTTTGATGGAAATTAGAATGAACAACGCTGTTGTGGAACTCGACTCAGCATACACCAAAACATGTCTATGGGACTGAACAATCCCACTGAAGTCAGTAATTAAATTTGTTTTACCACAGAGAACCTTCTGGAGGAGGCCAATGAAATAAAACTCAATCCCCAGCCTATTTATTGCACGCAGTTCATTTCATTCCAATGTCATTACCAACTGCATTTTTTTACAGTGCTCCCCAGAACTGCCGGTAAAGCAATGCATTAAAGAAGAGGAAAAAATACTACACATACAATGAGCAATGCATGTAATGAGCTAATAGAGCTTGCTTTGAGAAAATCCACAATTACCATTTCATGATAATCTTCCATGATTTTAGTTTTAAATTGACACAATAATCAGAGGCCAGAAAGGCCATATTTGGGGAATTGTAGGAATTCTTTCCAGACAATACTGCCATTTTTGTATTTGGTGGCTTCTCCCAAGTTGAAACCAGTGTGCATGGAAGTGCATATTCCCTAAATACAAATACATTTTGGCACAAGTATGGTGCCAACAGCAAACAATGCCCCCTGTTTTCAAAATGAATTCACATTTCTGGAGCCCACATGCATTTTCGGTGTGCAGTGGTGTGCACCAGCAGTTTTAATTTGAAAGATAAAGATGCACCGAATAATCACATGTGCAGTTACAACTAACTTTGTTGCTGAATAATAGATAATAACATCTCATGTATGAATGAATAATTTTTTGTTTAGTTGTCTGGAAGTGATTTGATAAAGTTACATTCAAGCAATTGTTTTTGGCTATGCTGCACCAACCCAGCTCACCAAACATCACTGCAAAAAACCTTCATTAGATTAATTGAAAATATCTATGTATGATGGGCAGAGCTTGATTGGGGAGGCTACTGAAAAATTGTCACCGTGATTAGTGAAGCTGCTGTTGACCGTTGGCAGAAACAGGACTCATACCTTGGAATTATTTTTCATTGATCACTAAGGCCTCACCCACCCAATCTTTGCTTTTTGCTGTAGGCCAAATTTTGTACCGTCACCAAGTGTAAATTGCTGTGCAGAAACATCAAATATCAATAGAAGTCTACTTATATTTAACAATTCAAGATCTTTATTACAATGCGAACATTTCTTCAGTGTCTAAGTTAATAATCTGACCTGATGGTGACAGATCTCCCGATGGTGAAATGTCAGGAGGTCAAAAAAATCATTAATTGGTTTCCATAACTTGCTGTTATGTTAGAAACCGATGTGTTTCCCTCACAAGATCTGTCAAGTTTTAAACTGTTGGACATTTTTACCTTCTGATGGCACCAGAGAAAAGCTGAAGGTGTCTTCAGTTTTATTAAAAGTCATCCACTGTGGGTAATGTAATGAGGGAGTGAGAGTGGGTATAGTCTGCAATGTGTCCAAACGCTCACCTTCACCGAGAACAGGGCTGGTTAAATTGATTTTCTCCCTTCTACAGCATCATTATCAACAGCTGCTACACCATGATTGCAATGTGTTTGTCTTATTGAGTGACTTATGTCTTTGTTATTTTGTAGATATGACCTTTATAGTGGTAAGAAACCATAAAATTTATACATTTAAATTTATAAAACTAACGTAAATTACTGGATTATGTAAAATGTATTGCAATTCTTAGGTGAATCTGTTCTGCATCACCTTTATTGATCGTTGCTTCTGCATCATCCCACCTTCAGACAGTGCGCAACCACAAGCTTAGTCTCCCCCCGGGGTAGAGTTAGGTGACTCTCTGTGACGACTGTGCTGAGCTTTACTGTATGCTGTAGGCAGCAAGAAGCTCAGACAACAAACACAGTGTCTGTGATATGATAAGTTCGATACATCAGGCTCCACTCTTGGAACATTTGTTGGAAGGAGGGAGACGGCTCCTGCAGCTGTTGTATGCGTCATCAAGCAGCAGCCCCTAGTTGCACAAAATTTAATCAGGGTACCCACATGAGGTGAGCGTAATTAGGCACTGTTTTGGTAATGTGCAGAACATCCCTCAAATTAGAGGCTATAATTGGAACAAACATACCCGTCCTGCTGCCTTCTGATTGGCTGAAGAAATTTAATCAACCAAAATTTGGGGTGTTATCTGTTGTGCAAGACAGTTTGGATGACCCATAATAGAAGATTATGATTTAGTTCAGACTCAACTCTGCATTACCAATGTAATTGGCTAGGCTTCATAAAAACACATTTTACTGTGCATGTAAACTGGTTAATGGTTGAATAATTTTGATATGGGCAAACATTTCATACAGAGGATATAGAGGGATTCATGGTATTTTGGACCAGTTGATTTACTACCTCCAACTAGAGAAATCCAAATAGCATAGATGTAGCATCTGTGCTAAGATGGAATCAGCGTAGGCAGTGGTGCAAGCATTTTTTTGGACACTAAAATTGCCCTGCGCTGTCCGAATTAAATTGGCACTCCCTGACATGGTAAGCTTGAATGGCCACAGGCAGAGTGTGTCACGTCACTGGCACAAATTCAGTGAGTTTTATTTAGGCAGAAGAAAATTTGGGCATAAAATGCTATTTATTAATAACTGCAAAATAGCCCAGCTGTTGGAGTCAGTCTTTTCTCACTGTGATTAATTATTATGACTTATTTTTTATGAAATGCATAAAATGATCTATGTGCAACTGTCAGTTATTATCTTATGGAAAATGTGTACATTAGGAAGGTTTTGTGCATAAAATGCAGAGTTATACACACAGGAGCAAAGAGAACATTTGATCATACATTTTTTTTTGTGATTTTCATTATTCATAAGGAATATATTTCCTACAAACAATGTTCAATCAAGCTGCAACAAAGGCTCCAGTACTTGTGCATGACTACCATTTTGTCTCTTTGTCTCAGGTCTGGTTCTTGCTTTTGTTGTCTTTGTTCTTAAAAAGTGTTTTTCATCACATTTTAATGGATGCCAATTATCTTGAATGGAAGCTTTTTTTGTACTTAAATGTAGTTAGTGATTTTTGTAGTTTAGTTGTGTGGGAACGTAATTTTTAGGAGACAGGGTTGGCAGATAGGTGACAAGGTATGTATTTTGATAAACCAGAAAACACTTTCTGTTGCATGAACCCTTGTAATAACTTTAAACAGCACACATACAATATTCATGATTCATGCATAACGGTTTCAAAACAGCTATACAGCTCCAAAATGTCTGCATCTTTTTGCCGCCTATTCCTAACTTCTCATCTTCCCTAAACTACTACAAAAATTCACATACTGTGAACTTTCTAAGACCTGTAAAGATCAGTAACTTTAAACGTAATGGAAAAGCTGGGTTTTTTCCATGTTGTGTCACATGTGTGGAAAAGCTTAAACAAACACATGACGTTAAGCTAAGGGTCTTGAAAGCACGTTGCGCCCAGCTGTTTGATAAGCTAGTTACTGAACCCCTTTATGCTTTTCTTCGGAGACATGAGGTCTTTGAGGCCTTTTTAAACCGAGAAAATGCACTAAGTCCCTGCTACTACTAATATTTAGTGCGGCCAGCATTCCTCATTAAAAGCAAATCATAACACATTCACATTGATTTCTGCTTTCCAAGCTCTCAGCCAAACACCCATTCCCTTGTGCTTCCTATTTCAACATGGAAAACATTCATTTTACACAACCCCAGGCCTAAGGTCCTCAAGTAAATACCATTTGCATATTCCCTTTTAATACAGTTATTTGAAGTTAAGTGAAAAAGTAAAGCAGCATGAACGTACTATACATGCAGATGCAATGTATTTACCATCATACAGCTGAAAGCGTGCAACCTACTTAAAATTCATCCTTCTTTTGTCTTCTCTCTAATGAAATGCATGGATGTTCTCTATACACAGAAGGCAGGACATTACCCAAATCCTCAGCATCATAACCAGAGACATGCTGAATATGGAAAGATGTAAAGCACCTGATGAATAGTAATCAAAGGCCCAGATGTATTTTCTCACTTGACAGCAATAAAGAAATTGTTATTCCTGCTAACTGAACCTACATGTGCATCCTTGTTTTGCAGTTCTACACATACATTCAGTTATTTGGGGATCGCAGAGAACAAGAGAGCATATTTCTGCACGAAGAAATAGACACAGAGATAGATATGGTGTCGTCCTAACAGGTCACGAGCCAAAAAGGTCAGGAACACCTGAACTACCTTAAATTGAATTCTCAGTTTTGAGTTTCTTAATCTCGATCTAAAGATTTTAAGCTTGGTGTTCTGTTGGTCTTCACTTTGTCTCGGCCCTGTCTTTGTTTTCTGCTGCTTTGCATCCACTGCGACAGTCTAGATTTCAATGCTGCTAGCGTCTCAGAAGTGCAGGCGCTTAGGGCTGCAAGCATCTAAGCATCTGCCTTCCTATGGTATGATTAGAATAGACTCAGAGGCCCTTCATACCACTAAAGAGAAGACAGACTCCAGCACTGCTGAAGTGACTACTTTTGTCATTACCTTCCATGCAAAAAAAAAATGTTTCAAATAGTGATTGTCATCCAGTTGAAGAGTTTACTGAACAATCTCATAACTGTGTTTTTTTTTTTTTTGCTATTCACTATCTGCCCCATGTGCTGGTAGAATTGAGACTCAGAGAGCATTATTTATTATTATCATTATTATAATTTACACGCAAGTCACACACCTGACATGAATTATGGTCTGGTGCCACGTGATAGTCAGGAGAGAGTAACTGTTTTGAGCCATCATTTTTGTCTTGAGCCATCATTAGCTTCCTGCAGGCCATAGCAGCAGTGTGTTTATGCTCCACAGTGAACATGTTTTAATCACAAGTGCTGTCACTCGATTGGAGCAATTTCCTGTGGCTCTGTAAAGTATGAGGTTGCAAAGTAATTGAATTTGGGTCATAATTAAAAAGTGCAAGTAGCCATGTGATCTCTCCCCTCATGCCTTTCATCTCTGTAATAGCATCGTAGTTTGTGTCTCACAGGCAAAGCTTTCATCGCTGAAAATAGTAATGTATAGTGGTCTTCCATGCTTTATGTGCCATGTGAGGTATAGCCGAAACCTTTTTAAATTGGATGTGCAGTTTAATTTGACATTGACAGGAAGGAAACACCAATGAGTTGAGGATCAGTCATAGAGAGAGCTGGCTGGGTGGATGGGCAGAAAACTGTATTATTGACAGCTTTAATAGATGGTATAGCAGTTTAATGTGGAGACTTACTACAGTATACAAGCCATTTTTTCCCCATTGCTTGTGTGAAGTGGATATAGGGTGAGCCTCTGTTTTCTTTCCCCTATAAGAGCATGTTGATCATGTTTCCATGGTACCTTGAAGCCCCCGGCCCCGATATCAAAACTGCAGTGATATTTCAATCAGCACAATATCATTAGATAGCACTGCAACTGTAGAGTCGTAACCTTTGAATTATTCAGAACGGTAGTAGTGTTGGGGGATAACACAGACTCAAAGAGTCAGCGAGAGAGACTGAGAATGACAGAGAGAATGAGGCGATATAACAGATTGCAGCATAGATAATGGAGGAAACTACAGAAAATGAAATTAGATGACAGAGAGAGAAAAGAGAGAGTAAGCCGCTGCAGTGATAAATAGCACTAAAATGGGTGGAATAGCTGTCGCCGCGTTGTACCTCTCTATCATACATGATGATTATTTGTCACATATATTATCTGAGCACTGTGGTTTTGTTTGATGATTGCACTGCTGGTTGTTTGTGAGCTTGTGATATGTGAAGATGCAACCGCTGCGCTCAGTGTAAGCAGCTATGAATAACAGCGTCAGCAGATGTAGGAAATGTTGAGTCAATTGGGCTGCCTCCAGCTTTAAGTAAAGTGTATTTTTGTGATCCCTACAATAACCCCGCAGTTTGTCAATCAAGCAAATTAGCTTACTGCAATCTATTATATCATCCCAAACAACCGCCGCGACTGGCATCATCTGTGCCTCATGCTTGTTTGCAAACTGTGCAGTCCTTTATCTTTGGGTTTGATGCAGCATCACTCATAATTCAATTTCCTCGTCTTGCTGGGTTTCACAATTGTCCTTTGAAAAAGTCTTTTTTTTTTTTTTTTAATGTGTATCAGGGTGCCCTCCCTGGCATACTGTCCTGAGTGCGGACTCTTTGGAAACCTCCTGGGTTGACAGTCAGATGCTCAGATAAGCTTATCTAACCATAGAGTTGTCTGTATAGCTCCATTGTAAGACAGCGGTACGACTGTTTTAGAGTACTCGGCTGGTTATCCTAAAACCCCTGTTCTCTGATAACATGAGAAGGGTGTTTCACCAGAGGCATCAACCTTGCATACACACAGGAAGAGGTGGGCTTATCTTGAAAGATGAGTGACACTGCGCCAATTTTTTTTTTTTTTTTACGGGACAAAGACAAAGGGCTCTGCCTTGATGGCTGGCTGCTTAATGACAGAGGCTTCAGAGGATAATGCAGAGAGATTCCCTAAAGAGAGGCACCTCACTAGCAGAGGATAACTACCCTTATGTTATCTCATGTTGCCGTCGTGTACGTCAGATACTGAGGCATCATCTGTTTTCAGTCTTGGCATAGCCTTCACTTTTCCTTTCTGAATTTTTCTTGTAAATTCTTTCATAGCTCCTGATCTAAACCAATATAATATCAGTTTGACCTCAAATAATATGTAGTAGAATTTTACTCTTTGATACTTAAGCAGCAGCTGACTGGAAAAGAAAAACAAAACAGCTCTGGAAATTGACCCAGATTGGACAATCACAGAGCTAGATGAGGCAGAGCTGCAGATCCCCACGACCCTGATATGGCCATCTGAATCAACTTCAGTGTGTTTGAACTTAAAATGTACTAAAGTAAAGTTCACGAGAGTGATGTATTCATCAGATGTAATGAATTTATAGCTGCACAACAAACAAACACACGCACACAAAGCCAGCTGGCCAGTCTAACGCAGAATCAAACAGAATGTGACATTTGTTTTGGTTTTTTTTGTATTAGTGTTGCCGGCCCACACATTGATGGGCCAACGTTAAAACTCCTGCTCCTCCAGATGGCCAGACTGCCCATGGTTCTTGAGCTTATTCTGTCTCGGTGGCAGGATTAAATGCTTTTTTTTTCTCAGATATTTTTTAAGTCGTTACTGAGGCCTGCAAGAATTGGAAAGCACTGTCAAGAGTGCAGATGGGCAGTCAGCTGAAGCCACCAGCCAATCAGCAAACAAGGAGATGCAGGGCCTTCTTTCATTAGCTTTTTGGGACTATATATCCATACACACAGACACACACACACACACACACACACACATATATATATGACAATCACTACTCTGCCTCCAGATGGTTTTTATTCAGAATTATTTTCATTCCCAGTTATGTGAATGCTTCCTCTCAACCCCCACTATTGTTTTACGCTCCACACGGACAGTTTATTCATGATGAAATGCTTAACAGTGGAGGCAAAGACCCCATCTCATTACAGGACTTTCTCAAGCATTGAACATCCACTATGATACGCTTCTTCAAGACATTAGCAAAATCTATTAGCCAAACCTGAGGCACTGCAGAGGGGTTTTTTGAAGACCTGTCATTCTCTGGAAACATTGCCATCATGTACGTCTGATACTGAGGCATCATCTGTTTCTATCAGTCTTGGCATAGCCTTCACTTTTCCTTTCTGAATTTTTCTTGTAAATTCTTTCATAGGTCCTGATCTAAACCAATATAATATCAGTTTGACCTCAAATAATATGTAGCAGAATTTTACTCTGTTTGGATTTAAAACTCACATTGCAGTTTAGCATTTCAAGCTTATGACATGTTGCTAGAGGGTATTTTGATCCTGTTGCTATGTAACACAGCAGATACTGTATATGAGGTGTCTCAGAATGGCAGAAAATACGGAGTCATTAATGTAAAATTCTTAATGCAATGTGTAAGTTTTAGACCAGTCAATAGTAACATGACAAATTGTGGTTAGTGTTGATTTATTTATCCAATTTCCACATCTTTTTCTCAGTGCCCTCCTCAATCTTTCTGTATTAAGTCAAAGTAGATTTCATGCATAGATTTCCAGATACTGATCAGGAGAATATAGACAAATTATTGTCTCTACAAAGTGAAAAATTCCTCAACAACTAAGTTCTGTGTAAATGAACAGGAGCTACTGTGTAATAGAGACATTATGTGCGCTGGTGCATGTACAAGTGTTCACTAGTGCCACCAGTGAATGTATCTATGCTTTGATCATTAGTTTTACAGCAAATAACCTGGTCAATTCACACAGGTTCAAATAGCTTAGCGGCAGGGCAGCTACACACCGAGCACATAAAAGGCAAGTGATTGATTGAGCGAGTGAAATCCATCCATAATTATGTCAGCTCACGTGCAAAACACCTGTCCCTTCATAGTTATAAACAGTAACACACTGATGACAGCATGCATTTAAATACATTCATTTGTGAGGATATGTTCAAATAACAATCGTCTGGAATTACAATCACTGGAAGAGGCAAATTTCTCAAGTAGGTATTCAGGAGAAGGTGTGTCGGCCTATTACCACTGGTGATTACCCACTTGGTCTTAGTTCACACCAAACTTCTGCAGGTTTGCAGGGAACTTGTATGTGTATTTTTTAGGGCATGAGTAATTACCATGATGACACCAATCCTCGACTTACTTGCATCACATTTTTTCATCTGGGCCTTTGTGTTTGGATGGGGTCACTTTCATCCTCTGTAATTTGGGAGATTGTTAATATTTCAGTCACAGAATAATTTGCTTAACCCCGAAAATGTGAGATATCTGTGTTCAGGTGTGACTCATGTTTCATTACACAATGACCGAGAGTGGTCCCAAGTTTTAGTCAGCAAAATCATGTAAAAGCCTCACAATTACTGTCCACCAAACCCCTCTTCCCTAGTTTATAGTGTTCACAAACTGCCACAATGAAATTGTTTTGTTATTCATTGCCTGTGAGGCAGTATGTGTGATGAGATCAAACTATAGAGTTTTCTGTGACTGTTGTGTATAGTGATTTTTCCTCATATCAAATATTTGAAAAACTAAGTCTGAGCCAGTGAAAAATATCTTTAAACCCTTATTTAATCCACTTTGGCTGAACAAACATTAAAGTCTGCCAGAAACATGTCCCCAGTACAAGGCAACCCCGTATCCCCAGCTCCACCCTATCATTCCCGCTGCATTATGGCGTAACAGATTTTGCTCTCAACAGATAGCATTCAAATGTGTCCTGTTTAGTTTGGGGAAGTGGCACTCATTCAGTCGGGCCATGTCAGGCCGTTCAATCTAATCTGCACTCCTCTTGACATATTGGCTTATGGCTGTTGTGCACTACGCCATTTGACAGTCAAAATCAATGTGGCTTAAGTAGAGATCCTGATCCAGCAGCAGTCACGTCAGTTGCCCCCACCTACCTCTAAACTCCTTAACCCCTGACGCCTCAATGCGGAACCAGTCGTACATCGTATCATTTTCAATCAATTTCATCTTTTCCCTATGAAAAAAAACCCACTTCAATTTAAAACAGGCAGTGTGATCGAAACCTATGGCGATGTCTCTTAGGGGGTAAAAATTCCATTACCATGTAAAGCAGTTTCCATTTCTGTCCTCCGCCTCCTTTAGTTTTACTGCAGATGCATTCAACAGGTTACTTGGACTTTGGGAGTGATTGAAAACCTTTTCCATTTTATGTATTTTGGCTTGAGGATCTGAGTTAAATGGTTTTGTCAATACTATACACTATATGTTGTTGAAACTACACACGTGTTTTATCATAGCATCACCAGGTTTGCGAATGGCTATTTGGATGAGATAAGAAGACAGTGCAGATTTTCCTGTTTTTTTTTGGTTTTTTTTTGAGATTCAAGAACATCTTTATTTGCAATTATTTATGTGGCATATTCATACAGCCATACCTCAAAGTAATTATAATTTTACATTTTATAAATTTGAACTGATTTCAGCAGAAACTCACATTTGCATCTCTATCTTAACATGTTCATGTTTAGCAGCTGCTATGGAGCATTGTGATTATAATTATATAAGTTGTCCAGCATGAATCCCCAGGAAAAAGTGATTGTCATTAGTGATGTTTATCAAATTACATTGTGCTAAATAAAATTAAAAAAAACATGATGTCAGCCCCGTAAATACAGACAGATATAAAATTAAAATTATAAAATTGTGTGAACCTTTGGCTAACTGTGCTGTCTTGACTGCAGGTCTGGCCCCATTTCACGGTGTGCTTTGTTTCCCACCTTAAGACAGAATTTAGCTTAAATCTTAGGTCTACATTTCTTTTTTTTTTTTCAAATTTATGTTCTGATTAATTTTGTCTTTTGTAATTGGTCCTGGCTATCCTAATGAGGCGTTTGGGTTGAAAAATTAAACAACCCAAACAGCATGTTTGTGATGTTCTGCATTTTTCAGGTTTGCCTGAAAACCCTTTGAAATGTCTCTCAGGTGACATGTTGAACATTTTCTCTTGACCCAGCATGCACCGAACACTATGTCACAACATTAAAGAAAATAAACACCCAGTTCCTGTCTTAACCTCTCTACTATTTCAGGTCCAAGCAGTTCATAAGGTCTAAGACGATTAATGTTTCTCCCAGAAAGAAAGGGCTTTTATTTTAGTTACCTTTTTGTATACTTGACAAAATGCTCAATTTAAGCTGAGTGATTATTTTCAAAATGACTGTAATTTGTGCTCAGCAGCACAAGGTAGTCAAAGAAAAATAGCACTCACCTACAGATTAAAATGCTGTCTCTCACAATATTTTACTTGACCTTTGATCAATTCCTCCTGACCCCAAACAAAACCCCAGTTCTGATTCATATGTCAGCTGTAACCTGAACATGTGAGGAACAGAGAGCTTACAAGATGTTGCCTGGTTTGAGGACAGCAGCACAAGACCACGCATGAAGACATAGTTATAAAGTTAGTCTGCCCGTCTGTCCGACCAGGCCTCTCAGCATGCGGGAAACATTACCACTTTGAAAAGAATACGCAACACACTTCTTCGTGCATTGTTTGTCCTGATGGATGAGACTCACAGCTAATGCAAACCAGAGCCCACAAGACAAACAAGCCTTTATGTGGTTAGGACATACGCATCCTACAGCCTCGCAAACAAACACAAACACACACATTCACCAAATGAAAATTAAAAGGGCTACATTAGCCAGAGCAGAGCACTAGGGGAGCATAAATGAATAGCATTATGAAATGAGAATTGTCAATTGGCAGCAAAGATTAGTTGGCCCTTAGCTGTTTTGTTTTATTTTTTTATGACGAAAAAAACATTCTCATCACGGGAGAGGCTTTCACCAAACAGCGGTCTGAACAAAGGTCAGGTGATTTTAAATAACCAGCAGGCCGTTGGGACACAAAGGACCATAATGAGAATTATTAGCATCCGCATTCGGATTAGTCATGTATATCTAATTCCCGCATGAGGAGTCTTTATCATTCATTTTATTTTATTTATTTATATTTAGGACCACTGTGCCTTGCATGGTATACTACTAATTAGGTTTAAGTGTTTGAGTGATGTGCTCTGGCAGCTCTGCTCTGATCCGCTGCTCAGTTAATCAGTCCTGTGAGCGCCAGCGCAGACATAGCGTGATAAGACATAAAAATAATTCACTAGTCCTGTGGACTTGTGTACAATATTACACTGTGCGTAGATAGAGATCAGGTTATATATATATATATATATATATATGCTGGCTGCCATAAAGCTCTGTCCATTTTATTAGCAGAACATTGAGCATATTCAATGCCAGACACAAGTTCCTTTGTTTATACTTCACCGTCTCTCCAATCATAGATTTTGCTGGTCCCTCGTGTGTTTCATATTTGAATATAGAGCAGTTTTATCCCTGTGTAGCCAGGTTAAAGATCGCATGGTGTTGCAGCGCATATGCTCTTATGCACAAGGAGACATACATTCCTGTATAATTACAACCCCATTACGATCATGCCGAGTACTCATTGAAGTGAAAGGCCAGCTCTAAATTTGGCCCACAGCCGAGCCAGTGGTGAATTCGGCAGCACCATATGTATATGACTCAGTCGGCGAATCATTTCAAGGTTATCAAGGAGAAGGTGGCAGCTCTTATCTAGGGCTTCATTTCCTTTCTATTATGGGATATGGCAGGAAGCAGGTTCCACTCCGCAAAGCCATTCTGTAACGGTGTACTGTGGTACTATAACATCACTTCCCATCTGGTCAACACCTCCCCTCCAGTCTGGGTAGCAATCTCTGGGTGCAGAGAGAGAGGGAGAGACAGGGCAAGGAGGGTTTAGTGAAAAGAGAAAGAGGAAAGAGGTGAGAGCAGAGAGAGGAGGGAGGATAGAGGAGAGGAAATGCGACATGAAAAAAAACAAAAAGAACATAAGAAGGGAAGCTGGCAAAGGTAGTAATGCAAAGCCTGTTGAGTCAGAGCACACACATTGGGGAAATCAGAAAAGCTCAGAGCCTGTTTGTGTAATGGGGGCTTGTGTGTGTGTGTGTGTGTGTGCTGGCGTGTGTGTGTGCATGCATTTATGTTTGCCGCACTATTACGAGCACATTTCTACCCAAACAAAACACAAAATAAACCCCAAAATAAACCCAGTTGCAGACAGCCTCCTAATTCCCAGCACACTTGTCATAATCGAAAGGTAGAGCTCTACCGAGATCTGTGAGAATAACATCACCACCGATGGTCTGTGGCTGGTGGAAACCGTTAAGAAAATTGTGAAGTTGCTCCAATTTGGTGGACTTAATACTATGTCCCTCTGACACAGGAAAAAACAATGTACGTCTAGGAAGGGAAAGAAACTATTTTGGAT
This sequence comes from Scortum barcoo, assembly GCA_023238725.1. Lineage (NCBI taxonomy): Eukaryota > Metazoa > Chordata > Actinopteri > Centrarchiformes > Terapontidae > Scortum > Scortum barcoo. Next base: position 20,369,029 of record CM041539.1, on the reverse strand, counting down.
ATTGAATGCAAATATGAATATAGTGTCTCTGACTCCTACATTTATATTGTGATGAATATATCCAGTGTCTACAGGTGAAGTTCATTGTTTTGTACATTCAGGATGATACCACGGCCCCAGAAAATAAGAGAATACCCAACTGCAAACTTCTACAAGCTCCGGTGTTTAAAACAAATGTGTGTAGAAAGAAACATCCTGCTAAATTTGTCTTAATTTGTCTCAACATTACTCTCTATAAGTTGATAGCAGGACAAGACAGATCAGTGAAAGAAAGGACCTTTAAATCACCAAAAGGCCCATAAACAAGCTTGAAAACTTAATTATTAAATTTCTGTCCACTAGGGGTCAGAAACTACAAAATATCACATTATGAAGTTGTTGCTAATGTATTAGCATACAGCTGTCTTTCTAGAGATCCAGCAGAAACAGAGCAACATTAATGTCAGATTGAATGCATGTTTTTGGCCACCTTATGAAATTAAATCCAATATTCACTCTCATCTAAACTCCAGTGTGGTCTGCACCAACTCCCAACAAATCAAACATGGTTGATGTCCAGCTTTGTACCACAGCTACTCTAGGTGCTGACTTTGCCTCTCTTTATCTTCCATCTCTATCTAAAATAAAGACAATGAGCTAAAACACCACAGATGTTGATGCTGATATTTCTCTGTGGATTCCATTACACATTATGATTGGGTTCCATATGAACATCTATTTTCCTTTTCCTGATTTTATGTCCGATTGCATTCATGCAAAATAACATGGCTAAAAATACATCCAACTTAACTTTCTTTAACCTTAGCCTTAACCTTTCCGTGTCCTAATTATCTTGACAAAATAACATTGAAAGACCCAGTGCCTGTATGCGAATAGGTTTGTTTGAAGTTGGCAAAAAATGTTTTATATTGTAGAAATGAGTTTTTTAATTCACATTTGAAAACATTATTTATAGTCATGTTAGTAAAAATAGTAAAGTAGGGAGGTGGCATCTGTTGAGTGAGAATAGGAGCATCATGACGTTCTGCAACATCAATCTGTTAAAACTGTTTCACATGCGAGCTATTGATGTGAATGTATGTGCAAACTAGACACTGTTAGGGTCAAAGTGTTGCAAACTGTAAATCTAAAATGACAAAACAGTTCTGTTGCAGGGTTCAATGACGCACATGTGGCTGTAATGATGCTTACATTCAGGCACATATGATGTGTGTGCTCCAATCAGTAGCTATTGTTGCCACCTGCTGTTGGTGTGTGTGTGCGTGTGTGTGCAAGGGATGGCATTCATAAATTGACTTTCTCATTAGGGAAGTAAGTATTTACAGTCGCTATATGTGGTGTTATGACTTGTACGGAAAAATGAAGGGATGGGCAAGAGACAGGGGGAGGGGAGAGAGGGAGAGGGAGATTGTTGATGAGCTCTGAGGCAGAGAGAAATCACCACAATTTGCTTAATAAAATTAGGGACAGTTGAACTACACAAAGCCAGCCGCTGGTTGAGGGAGGACACGCATTCACTGCAGGACTGCAGCTCGGCAACACGCAACAACTTGACCCGAGTGTGTTGTTGTCTCTCGACCACACACCTGCTGCAACGGTGGCTTTGAGTTCTAGTCTGGCTCCGCACCAGCTGTAAGCTCCTAAGTGAGGCACCCCCTCGCACCTGGCCACCTTTAAACCTCCGCTAGACCCAGGGCATCTGGGGTGGGCTCAAAGGTGGGCCATGCTTCAACAGACAAAGGAGGAAAGGGACCGTCCCAAAATGGAAGGGAACGAGGAATCCCCCATGTCGGCGTCCGCTGAAGCCCTGGACAGTCCCTCCTCTGAGACTGTGGGAGCTCAGGCGGAGCAGGCCCGTGCCACCCTAACCCCCGACCCCCGCGGCGGCTGTGGGTTTTTCTGTAAGCCGTGGTGTCTGCTCCTCGCACTGACCCTACTCCTGCTTTCTCTCCTTGGCAGCTGGGCAGTGGTCCACCTCACCCTGGGAACCCACGGAGGATCGCCTTTCCGGGTCTCAGGCAGCTACGATCAACGGATCCCGCAGGATGACGCGGCCACCATCGAGCCCCACTTCACCACCAACTGCACTATGGGTAAGCTGGCACATCCATGTCATTCTTTTCAGAAATGTTTGCAAGGTATTGATGACACTGCTCTTTTTTTTCATTTCTACTTTTATGTGAGTGGTAGTGTTGAATTTGTTGAATGTAATATTTTGTTGGAATATGTGAAAAAATGACCTGTTAGAAAGTAATCTATATTAAATAAGACTAAAAATGGCTTTACCAAGTGATAAGTCAGCCAACTTGAGTGAACATTTATTAGACTTGATGACACGTTATTGTAATTTTTAGCCATTTCATAGACTAAATGATCAATCATTTAATCAGTAAAACACTCATCAACACTCTCTATTAACCTACAATGTAAATAATATTAGTTGGAGCAAAAGATCCCATTCAAAGTGGTCCAAACAAGTACAAACCAAAGTATCATGTGACAACCTTTGGGATGCCCCTTTTGTTTGCAGCTGTTTTCTTACTTTTTTTTTATATGTATCTGGACTAAATGTGTCTCACATGTCTGCAGAGTGGCCGAGTTCCCAAAGGAGCTCAAACATGTCACACTGGAAATTGCTCAGCTACATTTTGTGATTCTTAACTTAATTACACCATGTTGTGCAATGAAATACGTAGACTGCTTGAGACTGAAATAATATCCTTCTCTGTCAACCTTGAAAGCTCCTGAAATTGGATTAATATAACTGATTCAATTTCCTCTGAGCGAGATGCAGAAGCACAGCAACCCCTCGCTTAAACATTTCAAGTGTGTGTTACTGAAGAAATACGGATAAAATGCGTGTTTCCTCTTACAAACAGATGCTGGGTAGGCAGAGAGATGAGGAATGTCAAACCAAGCAGGTGCTGTTTTAATGGGAAGTATTGTCGAACTGTTTGTGGATTAAAGTATCCAGATGTATTTAATATATATATATCATTATTTTTCAAGCACCTACATGTTGAAATAGGCCTGATTTTCTGGGTGAGTGTAGGTGCATTTCAGGCTTCTGTGAGAAAAGTTACCCAACTTGATTAGAGTCCATTGAACTCACATAAAAAAGGAATAAAAGGGAAAAGGGACGACCAAGAGAAATGCTCCACCAGTAGCTTCTTATCATGGACTAAATCGAATCTTACCATTAGCAGCAGCACTAGAAAGAGGTATGTACATTGGAATAACGTAGCTTGAACAACATTGTCCTTACAAAGCTGCATTTTTCTGAGAGTGCATTTCAAAAAAGGTATCCATATATTTTACATCTTTATTAGACAGTGTTAAATGTTGAGAAATGAGAGGCTTCTTTTTTTTTTTTTTTTTTCGTTTTTTTTTTATAACAATTCACGAGTAAGTTGTTGTTTGTCAAATTATTATTCCCTTCAAACACACTCTGTTCCAGTTCTTGCTTTGCTACCTGCCATAAGGCATTCAAGTGGGCTTTACTTTGTATTTTTCTATGGAACCATACAGACTTTCCTCGGGCCTCCTTTTGAATTCAGAGAGATACACACCGTCCAGAAAATCTAATCTCCTCTGCTTTTATAGAGGCAGAGTGTCTTTTTTTCTTTTCTTTTTTTCTTTTTTTTTTTTTGCTGGGTCAATATTTAGCTCCAGATGAATAAAGAACATCATTCAACAAGAATGATTTGTCCAGCTCTAATTCCTCAAATTCAGCCCAAATAGGGGTTTTGGGACTTGAGGTCAGGTCGGAGCAGTTCATTACAGGGAACAATTCCTCATTTGAGGCAGCTGAGTTTCTCAGAGCTGGCCAACACTGGCAACCTAATAACAAATCAGCAACACCTGAGTCCCCCATTACATCAGCTTGATTTGTTTATCAAATATGTAAATGTGTGTGTGTGTGTGTGTGTGTGTGTGTGTGTGTGTGTGAGTGTGTGGCAGAGGAGGAGAGAGCAGGAGAGAGAGAAAGAGACAAAGCAAGGAGAGGAAAAATGGAACTCCCTTAAATTTCTTATGTAACCCTTAACACTGTATTCCTAACTTTAATCCTAGCTTGAACCAAAACTTAATGCTGATCTTAAACTTAAAACTAAATCCTGTTCCTAAAGTCGTTCCCAAAGTGAGCACCAAGAAAGAGTAGCTTCCCAAACTGTCCCCAGAGTAGTTTTGCATGTGGAGAAAAGCCGCTAATAAAAGTGCAATACAAAGAAAAAAATAAAAGTAAAGTCGCACACAAACCAGTCTGAGTAATTCCAGTGATTGTTTGTCTAACTGTCTTTTCTGTCGCTGTAAGAACAGAGTGGAGCGGGCACTGGCCCTCATGCAAATCCAGCCTCGGTTGAACGGTGTCTAATTGTTCTCGGCTCTGGGTTCACTGTGTTCCTCTTGCCAGGCAGCTCATAAGCTGTGGCCAGTAGAGAAAAAAAGGCACGCAGACTGTGCTGTACTCTCCTCAGGCACCACCTGGTCTCCCAATAACACCCACTACACACATCCCACTCCCAAACTAAGACCTAATCCGTCTCGGCACGCTCGTCGTGTGGCCTCACCACATTTCGCGGTGTTCTAAACCTCCCCCACTTTCCCCTCCAGCACCTGTCACAAACCTGAGCTCGAATTACCTTCTTTCCTTCCCAGTAAAGAACATGAAGCCAGGGCACTCAAATAAGGCTCTCGTACTCAGTCCCTGGCAAAAAAAAAAAACAGTTGTTTGCTTTATTTGTTCCAGGCTCCTGCACTCGAAATGAGCTAATTACAGCTATTAATGACCTCTAATGTCAGCTTTCGGGGTGGGTAGCACAAAGCCTGATCCAAACTTGGGTCTCTATAATTGTATTTAATTTGGTCCCAAAGGTTTGAACGTTTTCAGCAGATGGAAGTCAACAAAATGTTCTGTATTTCTCAATGGTACAGTTGCGTAATGGTTTCCTGCAGACTTGGAGGAAATTTGGGAAAAAGAAAAAAAGGCATGATTCATTTTGAGGATTCCCAAACCAGAGAGAGAGAAGAGAGAGAGAGAGAGAGAGAGAGAGAAACATCCTTTGATTAACTTCATTTCCGACCTCTTGTGGTGCATTATTTCTTGTTGTCTTTTGAGCACGTCTGCTCTGAAAAATACAACGTTAACAGTCAGAAGTCATAACGTTCCCCACGTAGCGTAAGCTGATTTGAATTTGTCGAAATCACATGTAAATGTAGTCTTAATCAGCTCTCCTTGTGATCTTCTGTATCTGAGCTGGAAATTTAACAATTTCCTCCCTCTCAGTTGTTTTCTTGAGCAGAAAGGCAGCGATTACTCAAGCCAGTGAAGTGCGAGGAGATATAGTCAATAAAGGATAAATAAATGGAGCAGTGTCTGACTTCTTTCTCCATACCCTTCCACTTTAATTAACTCATCAGTCACAGGGCCAACAAGCAATCCAATTTGTTGCCCTTAAAGTGACTTGTGTGGTTATATGCCTATCTCTGGAGCTCATCCTCAGGACAGGAAGTTAGAATCCCTCCTTCTACTAGTATTTCTCTGATGATTGTGGTACAGCCCTGTAGAGAATGTAATTATTCAAGTGCAGCAAACCTGTCAATGACACTCTTTACCTCCTATGGTTTCTCATCCTGGAAGTAAACAGAGACTGCTGTGATGACTGACAAGCTCATTACCAGATTGTGTCAATAGCAGATATGACTTTGACTGTCTTTAGCACTGTGGCAAGGTAGAAGGTCACGTTTGCCTTCCCACTTGAAACAATGTTTGCCCACTGAAGAGCATGTTCATATTTGCATGCATGTATTACCCCGCAAAATGTCACAATTCATTTTTCCAATCGGACATGTTGCCGAGAGAAGACAGCGGTGAACCCCGTGGGAATTTGAACCAGTGACCTTCCCTTCCCTGGCCCATTTCCCTAACCATTATACCTTGCTGCTAGAGGCCCTTAATGGAGCGTTACGGCGAGTCTATACTTTGCCATTAGGTACACTGCAGCGTGAGGGTGTCCCTAGGCCCATCAATCACACACGGCCCTGTAGAGGCAATGAGGGAAATGGAGTTTGGAGAAAGCTGGTGGAGTGGACAGAGTGTTAGACATGTGGATGGATGGGGAATGTGGTTTTGTGGAGAAAAAAAAAAACAGCACTGAGTGTTGCCTTTAAATACGCAGAACATCTCCAGTATAAGCCTTTAATTGAGTTTTCAATTTTATTTTGACTGCATGAATAAAATACATTCGTAACAGGCACAGGCTGAAAAAAAATATACATATGTTTTTTATTTATATATATTTAATAAATATATTTGTCACCCACTTCTATATATATGTGTACAATATATTCAGCCAAAATTAACATAATAATACACACACACACACACACACTGCTGATAGATAAAAAATGTCTAAATTGTCGCAAATTTGTAGTGATGTCATACAGCGACACAGTGGCTCATAAGGATGAGTGATGAGTGAGGATGAGTATAACTGATTTAATTGTTTCCCATCAGTCTTGTAAAGATTGTAAAGACACTTCTGCGTATGCTCATCAATCAGTCACACATGTGCAGACTCAGTGATGTCAAGCAGGTGTGCAAAATATTAGAAGTACTGCATTATATTTATTTGTTGTGAACCCAAAGTGATTTTCATCTGACACACAAAAACCATCACTGACAGGATGTGTTCTTACCATTTAAATCCTGCAGCGTCCAGCTTGGATTCATACTTTAATGAAATTCTATTAGTAAACTTTAAGTAGCAGGAACAAACTTTTGTGCTGCTAATTAACATTAACAGTTACTGCAAGAAGGCCTTTAGTTTAAGATAGTAAAAAGCTTTAAATGCTTACGGAAAAAAAATTTAAAGTTTAACTATCACATGGTCCAACAAGAATATGCAGCTTAAAGAAAGAACAGCTAAAAATGGCTCATGTACCACTCTTTTCTTTCTATTATTTGCTAGATCAATGTATAATTAAGACTTTGGAACTGTTTTTGAATTTTCTATCTGTGGACTGTTGGATGGAAAAATGGAAGTCAGGTGAAAGCTGAGTACTCAATTTACATCTGATTGACTATTAGGGCTGTCCATGTCACTCATCCTGACACCCTCTTTTAAATGTTATGCTCAGTCACCTGGGAGTTAGAGTACATATGGTAATTCTCCCATGTTGAATATGGTAAATTTCTAGCCTATATTGTAAAGATGCCATGATTCACTCAAAGTCTCCTGTGATTTTTAACTGTGGTTTGGTGTCTTTACCGTGGGTGGTTTGTAAACTCTTCTGTCTAAACTTAAAGCCTGCAGCACAGCTGATGTGTTTGATCTTTTATAGACTGGAGTATTTAGTAGACACTATTCAATGTGTCTTGCAGTTGACCACACAGAGCTGATACTAAACTGTTAATCAGTTCAGAAACGTGATCTGAACTGCAACGTGTGCTGTGAAGTTACAGCAATCACAGCCATATTTCAGTATGTGTGGTTACATAATTGTGTCCATGTTGTTATTCCAAGTGTATTTGTTCATTAGATTGATACCTGCTGGATTAAGCTGTATGGGTGATTATTGCATGCATTTTTCCACTGGGCAGCGTTTAGTGTTTACATTGTTCTTCTGGATACTTTAGCTGGTGGATATTTTGCTTTCCTGTCAAATGAATTGAATCCCAAAATATTGGTTTCAAGGATAACAGGTATATGTAAAGGACATTGTAAAGATATTGATTAAAAGAAGCTTCTGTTCCCTCTTTGCCTTTCTATCAGCCCACCCCCTTTTATATGACTACATTTACTCATTCACACTGATGAACTGCATGTTCAGCATTTGAACATTATATTATTTCCAAGACAGGAATGAGTGTCCACCTTCTCGAACTCCATTGTACTTACAATAGCTCATGCATCACTGCCGTTTGAATTCCCCATTGTAGCCGAAATCGAAGTAAAACAGGGTCAAGGTGCAGGAGAGTGCCTGTAGGACTGAAACTCCTGAAACAGAAAAGTGTGTGCATTTAATTAAATTTAGGACACATGAAACCTATCCAATAGCAGTGTTTTTTTTTTGTTTGTTTGTTTTTATTTGAAGTCTCCATAGCCTTTGTGTGAAAGTGCGTGCTCATTTTCTGCATAGGTAACTCTTACAGCATAATACAACAACATCGGCAACACACAGTAATGTTCTTTCAGGCTCATATGAATTCTAATGAGAATATTTGTAAACCTGTGATGTGAAGTTACTGTCAGACAGAATACAGATCTAGTGTACTGGATTGGTGCATCCCTTTTCACTTCACCCAAATTAATCTGCCGTTAGAAAACATCCCAGTGCTGAAAAATGAATTCTCCTATTGTTTGGAATCAATAGAAATACCAGGTTACGTGTTGACTGGTTGTTTACTATCCCCTCTGTTCACACGTGGAAACTCAAATGCTTTGTTAAGCGTCAAGGGGCCACCATATCCACTACAACTATTTCCATCTGTAGGTTTTTTTTCCTACACCAGTCAATATAACCATTTTTTTGTCTGTCTTTATTTTTCTTTTATCAACTTCAATGTGAATTTTTCTGCCTGCGGGCCTGGATTAAATGAGTAGAACTAAAAAGTCATTTCAAGATACTCATTGCATCTCAGTTTCACGATTACATTAAAATAAAAGAAGGCACTCTGCAGTTCATCTACCTGCCAGATTTTGAGGTAATTTAATGGATATCTGTCTCTTTTTGTTGTGGCTTCTTTGGTTGCTCAAGGTCCCCTCTGAACATGTTGGAGGTCAGACACTGAGAATGCCCAATGACAGGAAAAAAAAAAAAAACAGCTCATCAATTACCAGAAGATGCAACCTGGCAAGACAAGGCCCTATCTGACAGTCCTAAGCTTCATCACATTCTACCTCTAATCTCTTGCCTTAGGCCTCTCTGCAAGCAGCATCCCCTCAACACACACAAACTGGTTTTCTGTTGCAGGCACCTTTCCAAGGCAATCTACACAGGCAGTTTCATTTTAAGATATTGAGCAAGTGTTAAATGGCCCAGGGCACCGTGTAGAGTGTTCCCAGCATACATATGCCAAATGGAACAGATGTCTAAATCAACCCTGACCTGGCAGGGAGGAGGACATTTCTGGATGTTATGGACTTAAGCATAATTGAAGAAAAGTCAGTCATTAAGATACAGCAATCCCAAATCTCATTTCTTTCTGTAGAGGGGATTTGTGCGTAGAAGGCTTGCATGAAATACTTTTTTCTGGCTGCTGAGTCTATCCATTTCATTTCAAATGACAAGCTTTACTGTTTTGTACATTATAATTTCTGTGTTGCCTCAGTATGGTTTCAATGTATGTGGATTTTCATCTGTTGTAACTGAAGCCTGTTAGAGAGATATAGTCCATGCTCCCTATTGGGAGCTCTAAAGAGGACTCTCTTTCCTTCGACCTTTACTGACTTCAATTTACAGCTTGTTCAAACTTCAACAATACTGACAGAATTTAACTCCTTAGAAAGTTGCTTCTGACATATCCCAGTGCCCGCTGAAGTAATCATTGAGTCAGTGATGTTAACAGACCTTGTCATTTCATCATTCTTGTCATATTTGTTGCAGAGGAGTAAAAATCATAGTTATTTCTCCCTCAGAGATGAAAAAAATTGTTAGACATATATATCCACAGTTGATTTCTTGTTTTCAATGGATCCAAACCTGCTCCCCTGTGATCAAACCAGGAAAGTATGGAACACCAAGGACAACTTTACTCTGAGGAATCAAAGCCCTCCAGTACAAAGCTGATTGATTTAAACAAAACAAGGGCTACAGTCTCGTTATGGCCACCATGTCATGAGTCGGATGCTCTGATGTCACAGCAGCGCTGTAAACTTCATGTCATTAATCACGTTTACTGAGCCTCGTAGACAGACAGATAGTAGGTGTGGTCATCAAGAAGCCTCAGAGGTGAGAAAAGCCTGCACGTGCTTTGTGATTCATAAGCAAGATATATGATGATGTACAATGTGAATGCCAGCTTTAATTCAAGGAAATGAAATGACAAAGTAATGATAAAACCACAGTAGATTTGGCTTAAAGAATCCTTCCCACCAGTTTTAATGATATATTTCAGTCCAGTTCTGACTGAAAAATCTTAACAACGACTGGATGGTTTGCCATGAAACTTCGTAGATTCCTCAGAAGATGAATTATAATTACTCTGGTAATCCCCAACTTTAGCACCATTCGGAGCTTCACATTTGAGGCACTGAATGAAAGACCTCCAAAACTAGTGAACTGCTATAACTTTGATGATCACCTGCACAGGCTGTAGCAAATGATAGCATGCTCACACCCTAAACCAAGATGGTAAACCTGTACCCGCTTAACAGCATGTTTGCACGGTCATTGCCGATATTAGCATTTAGCTCAAAGCACTGCTGTGCCACAACAGCCTCACAGAGCAGCTAGCATGGCTGAGGACTCCTCTTGCTTTGATGCAACTAGATGTACTTACATAGGCGAACCCATCATGTGGAAATTAGGTCTTATTTAAATAGTTTGATAGTTCCTCTGTAAGCCTGTAAGCTCCATGAGTTTATTTTCACACCCCAATCTCCTCTCTGCACACTCTGAGCACTGATAAGACATGAACTCACTTAATTTATCTGTAATATAACAATGAGTACATCACATGGACATAACAAACAATACACCAGTTTAATTGACAAAAAGAGCACCTCTGGACTGTGGAACAGACATTGAAGGTATTATTTTCATTTTCCATCTCTGGCAGTCTGCTCTCGTATGCGCCGCTGTCTCTCCGGCAGGGAGCATGACAGATAGTGATGGTGATTGGGCAGAGCTCTGACCAATCGAGCGTGGCTGTGCGCAGTTAATTGAATTCATGAGCGAATACTTCTTGTCCTGTCGACTGTCCAGTGGGAAACCCAGCCGCATCCATCTTCAGCATCGCAGCCACTGTAAATCTCCATGAATGTCTCCAGACTCTGCCTTCAGCGTGGTGGCAAGATAGTGGCGCTGCCCTTGCTTGGGTCCCTTGAGATTTTCCTTCCCCCATGACAGAGAACAGTCCTCCTTTTAAGGTATAGGAGACGAGAGAATAGACAGTACTGAATGCAGAAAAGGATAAATAAATTCCAGTTATTGCTGGATTGTACTGTAAGTCTCAATCCAGTCTGTGAAGGTCTTTTTTTCTTTTGTGTTTTCCATTTGTGTGTGTGGTTTCCACTTATCTCAATTCTGTACACGCAAAGCACACAAGCAAGCCAGGCCAATTCTTCAGCCCGTTATTTCGTTGTTTCAGAGCACACAGAGGGATTCCAGGATATGACTGACATGCTTGCTCATCTGTAGGAAAACAAAAGCCATATTAATTTCAGTAGGAGTCTACCCCTCTTCATGATTACAGACTCTGTTTTTGCGGCTCGACTTCAACAAGGACGCGCCTGTCTGTATTCAAATCCACAAGCAGTGTCCACCAAACCATAGCAAAAGTTTTATTTAAACAGCGAGACAAACTGCTTTGCATGATATCGTTAATCCCTCCGAGTGAGACATCTGTATCAGTGGAATCTCAGAGACCTGATGGGCATGACGCTGTTATGCAAAAATGCAAAAATGTTAAGTGCTGAATTGATTTCTAATATTGTAGTGTGTCAAATGGGGAACCAGGCTTTTGACACCACTTCTTTGTTCCTCTGCATACACCATAGACTCCTGGGCCTAAGCCAATAGGAAAATGCACGTTTGCTTTTATGACCAGACAACACATTTAATGGTTCACAGTTTTCTTACAGTCAGTGTCAAAATCTGTTATGTAAATGTTATTTACTTTATTTATTTTGTATGCATTATACCTCTGATGCTTTTTGCCTGACACCAGCTGCCACCCTCTGTAATGAAAAAAGAAATGTTCATAGAGTTCAATATTAATTAGATTTATCACATTTTACAGTGTTTTTTAAGGTTCTTGAAGGCTCTACAGTTGGTATAAAACTTTTTTAAAAAAAATTCAGCTCACATTTTGGCAGTCATTTAATTCCTGTTTTGATCAGTTGTTCTGCTGTTGATCTCGCACCATAGTGTGTTTCCTGATTTTCATCCTGTAAGCAGATGGCATGAATGAAAGTTCAGGGTGACTTGGCTGGCGCTCTTATAAATGGGATTTTCTGAAGATGAAGGCAAAATGAAAAACATATCTTTAGTAAAAACACATCTTAAAAACATGCTCAGCTGACATTACCAGGCTGTCAGAACTTATAGAACTTATAATTAGATCTACATTAGGAAATTAGGTGAAAATTAAACTGTTGCTTAAGTATATTTCAAGACACTTTATTTAGGCTATAAAGTGTGCCTGCTTTATCTGTTAGTGTGACCGCATTGTATTCAGGCTTAATAATTGTGGCAAGTTATGTGAATGTTACCATGTCTACAGAATACATACTGCCAAAACCAGTTTACATAAAAAATATATTCTTCAAACATGACTTCAGGGAGTCGTGCAGCAGAAATGTATTCACACTGTCTGGATGTCACCAGTGGCAGCAGCAGCTTTTACATCATATATTGATGGCATTTACATGTTCTAATTCACTCTGTCTGGTTACTCGCTAATTACTTTGCAATTATCCACTGAATGTTGTCAACAATCAATCCTGGAAACTTACAGGCCCTGTGTACAGAAAAAAAAGGAAAAGGAACGGTTTCAATTTTCTTCCCTTTTTTTTATGCACTTGTATGTTCATGAGAGTTAAGTTAAGTTTATTTTCTCTTATCTTTGTTCAGCTTTGCTGCCCTTTGCATGTCTTCCTGTGAACTGTTCATTCTCAGCACTGAGCGACTTCGTACCATCTACAGCCAATAAAGCCGATTCTGATTGTAAGCGCTTTGGATAGTGAGTGATGGTACCGGCTCTGTTTACTCCTTCTTGACATTTAGACAAAGGCAACAACGCTGAGAAGTACAGTGAACGGCGGCGTGTCTGTCTCATCGTGTTTCCTGTTTCTTCAGCTCTGCAGCAGAAGATCAATGTCAGCGCAGACCTGCAACTCTAAAACTCAGTGCACCTCGAAAAAGAACGAGACGCAGCTGACATATATTTTGGAAACTCATTTGTTATGGAACCCTGCAAATCTGGAAGGAGGTAATCTGGTCGAGATGCTGTCATTATTTGGTGTAGATTTTAGATCAGAAGTATAATGTGCCGCTATAAAAGGCAAACACAGGGTTGTCTGAATTGACAACAGAGTGTGACTTTGGTTAAGGGACTATATGTGTCAATTTATGAAAGCTTGTTGTCCCACAGCATTTATTTCCTGTGACTGAAATACAGCGTCTTTGTTGATCTCTGAATAGGTGCGCTTTGTCGCTGCATGAAAGGTTTCTTTCATTGTCTTGTCTGGTGGGTTTGTTTTCTTTCCTTACACCTTTGAACATTTGTCACATACACCTAAAACAATATTTCTTTTAAAGTCGTCAACAGTATATCAGGAACAATAGCCTGAAACTAAATGATCTAAATGAGCTGAACTTCAATGGAGCTTGCACCTTCTGCACAGCTGTTTACATTGCGTTAGTGAATAAAACCAGTGTCTTACACCTGCGTAAGACGGGACTGTTTTCGAGCCAACGTGTTGTTGCTGAGGGAAAATAACCCCGGCTTTCTTTGTCAGTAGGTGTTTCCAGTTTTGTAATGTTAACAGCACAGAGACACTAATTGCCATTTAGCCGAATCCAGCAAGTGCCTCAATTCACGTTTGAGCGTCTATTTGGTCATTTGTCAGCAGCTGCTGTGCCCTCTCTAGTCACCTCTGCAGCTCCTTCACCACTCATACATCATTCCCCTCACAAAGCCAAACCAACCCCCTGAGCACACGGATTACAAAACTCACTTACTCCCACAGGCAATTCATCCCCCACTGACCCACTTGTTTTCACAATCTGACAAGTGTGATTTAAGAACTGCGGTAGGCCAGGAGTGCAGCGGCCATGTCTGGCTGCACTTACCTGCCCCAGGAGCTTAAAGTTCAGCAACCTCGCCACTTTGATACTTTTTACTCCACTGTCATCAAACTAAGATAAATCGATGAATTTACATACCTTGCCCAAAGGTTCCAGCGTACTCCAGATAACTTTTCTCTTTCTTGATAAATCGTTCTGCTTGCGGTGTCAACATTATACAGAGAGGAAGCTACTGAGCACAGCGGATGCATAATGTATGTGCAATGCATGACTCAGTATACATAGCAGGACCACATCTATACCCACACAGTTGGCCATAAACAAACAAGCCTACACCTCACCTCATTTGAATAAAAATTGTGTGTTTGCCTTCTTCTGTGGTCCTCTGTCACTGTCTACTGTCTGTGAGTCTGTAGTTTAACATGAGTGAGCCTCAGACCGCTGAGAGACCATTCATTCGGTGTGCAGCGCAACATTGATGAAAAAGGGCATTCAATATCAGAATTATTTAGTAAGTAATATATAGTAATATATTTTCAAAGAATCTGAACCGGAATATTCACTGACATATTAATGTGGCTCTCTGCAGCCATTAAGGCCCTGCCACAATAGTTGACTGTGGGAGGCCCCTGACTAATGTGTTTTTGTCCAATAAAAAATGCCACCCCCTCTTTCTAATCCATTGAGCTGACTATGCCAGTTTCCCACTGGGCCTTAAGGTTTCTCAACCACAGTGAGAGTGAAGTGCACTGCAAATCAGGCATGGCTGTGAAATTTTTGCCCTCTGCTGCATTATAACTAGACTAGAGTAATTTCTGCGCAACTACCATGCAAGAGTGGCAATAACAACTGTGGTGTCATTACTGAAACCCAACACTCTGTATGGACTTTATATGTGTTTGTTTGCATGTAAACTGTGACTTTTTATAGCAGATTGGATATTTTTGCAGCAGTTTTTTTTATTTAGTTTGAACTGGCAAATTCTATTTAACACTTTAAATTACACCAGGTATACCCACACATTTTGCCCAGTGAAATGGCTGACCTTACATTGTATCAACATCTCGCCTGCTAAAGTACACAGCAACATAAACAAACTGCATCGCTGAAAGTTTTAACTTGTTTGAAATAGTAGCTAAACAGACATCATCCATAATGACCTTTATCCACTTGTTTTCATATTAGTTTGTTTTATCTCATCTGGAGACTCTGCTAGCCTGGCAAGCAAGGTGCACAACTAAAAGCAACATCAACACCAAGACACAGGAATAATCTAGCTGATTAATGGGCTTTGACATTTCACTGTTTGTTGTTTTGTTTATTTCCTTGTGGCACATAACATTAGAAATGTTTTGCATTGATTTATGCTGCTCTTTATCAAGTCTCGCCACCCTAATGTGAGCCTGAGCCTGAGAAAAGTGGCACCGAAGGTGTATCATCGCGCCACAAGTAACATTATGTGAGCTGAAAAACAAAGAGTACATTCATTACAAACTTTGTGTTAAAATTAGTGTAGCATTACTGCCTATCTTGTCAGCTCAGCTAACAGCATTTGCTCTACGCTGCCTCTCCCGTCATGGCCTCCAACGTTATCAGACTTCCGACTCCAAGTTCGTCTGACTGGAGAACAAATCTACATAATACAGATCAAGGGCAAACTACAGTAAGCAGAGCCAGTCACTCATGATAAGAATCACTCCTCTTTTTTTCTTTTCCTTATGAGACAGGGAGAGGGAGAGAAACGAGATCCTCATCAGCGGGCAGTTTTTCCACTTTATTGTTTTGTTCACTTTACTGTGATCGGCCCCTGCTGATTGAGGTAGAGGTGAGGAGTCAGTTTCCACAATCTGGAGATATCGCCTCTCTGATTTGCATAGATATGCAAATGTCGCGGGTTACAGTTGAGTTGCTGAGAACAGTGATATCAATTGGTGTCTGTGTCTGTGTGTGCTCCCTCCCCTTGTGCTACCTGCTAGTATCTAGGTCATTGTTTTTGCTGCCTGTGTTCCTTGTCTGATGGATATGTACTGTGTTCAAAGCCAGATGCTTATGCAGCCTGGGCCAAGTTATTTATGGTGCTACAGGCAGCCTGTGGATGTCATACAGGGTTTACAGTCAGGGGTTATATTAGCCTCTGTCACTGACTGATGTACTTTTATGCAGCAACTGTATATTTTGTACTGTTTATAAGTTGTGTTTTCCCCAAGGTACTGATTTGTTTTTTGTGTCTTACATATAAATCTAGCAGTGATGCTCAATAAGTAAACGTGGAACATAATCGGGAGCTATTTTTCCTCAGGCTCAAAAGTAGATATTTTATTTTTTTGTTGCTGTTTCGCTTTCTGATTTCACTGCCAACGAGCAAATAATTTTCTAAACTCTGACTGTGTGAGCAAATGTTTAATATAAATATAATGTTTAATAGGTTTTCTTTGTCTTTAATCCCTCTCTTCTTCCCCTCCCCTCTCTGTGCAGTGTCCTCACCCGGCCCTAACATCACACTGGAGGGCCAGTACCACTGTCACCAGGGACCTGGGATCCCACTGGACAGACTGTGTGACTTCAGCACAGACTGTCCACTCGGCGACGACGAAGGCGACCTATGTCGTGAGTACACCATGATACTGGAGCACAGCTGCTGATAAGAGTGAGAAAAGGCTCATGTGCCCGCTGTCCTTCCTGACTTCATTTCTGGATCAAAATGACCGAGTTGGTCAGCCACCATGAGTCGTCTTTAATGAAGCCATCGCATCCGGCCCAGCAGAGCAACAACTGAGCTCCTGCATGAGCTGTCCTTACAGAGAGGCAAAGGGAAAGGCAAAATAAAAAAAAAAAAGGCAGCGTAGCTATGCTTGGCTAGCATTTCTCACCCTTGACATATTCCATGGTTGTTATTTCTATCTCTTTGCACATTTGTTTTGTGCTTTTCTCGAGGCCTAGGAGGAACACTAGCCAAGTATGCTGACATCTTTTTCACAAGTGAGGTCCCCTAGGCTCTGCTCTGTGTGTGTGAGTGTGTGTCTGTGTGAGAGGCGAAGATCTTTTTTTAGTCCTACCTTCATGCATGAATTTTTACATTGTCTTCACGACTTATAGCCACACAGTTCAAAACTCTTGCCCCTTGCAGATTTTATCACATTGTAGTGGAGCTTGTCACCCATATTAAACTGACCAGAATTCATTTGCTCCTACCCACGCTGCGGGTGAACTTCCCATGTGGTGCTTATTAGAATGATGGCTGCTCCCTTGCGCTTATACGTTTGCAAACTATGGGGGCTGAGAGATGAGAGGGTAACGAGAGGGTGAGAATCGCAGTCAGGCGCAGTTTCTCCCTCTCTACTGTGGGAGGGCTTATCAGGGCTAATTGGCCTGAGAGGCTAACCCAAGGGTATAATCTCCTTTTGAACGTAGTAAGTGTCTGTGTGTAACATTTTGATTGTAAAAGCCAGAATTGGATATTTGAGCATCAGTAATAATCAGCAGAACACAAAGCCAGCTTGAATTCAGCAATCATCGACGGGGAAGGATTATTATGTACATATTCCAAAATTATGTGTGACAAAGACCATAAGAGCACATGTAACTGTATATTTATACCACTAACAAAAGGTATTGGGAAAGTCTTGTAGAATACTTGACAGGATTTTGCAGGGAAAAGCTTATTGCCGTGAGTCGGCTGGGTAATGTTTTAAGATCTGTCATTTCTTTTCCCTACATCTCCGCTCATCTTTCCACTGTGTGCCCCCATAATGAGTGCACGGAGGCTTGAAGGACAGCTGTCATTTGCTTTGACGCAGGTTCTTTTCTCTGTCTCTCAATCTGTTCTAAAAATAGTAATAACCTTTAGACTTTTTGATTAAGGACAAGGACCAATGAGCCATAGTTCATCCATCAGTCCACTTTAGACAATCCCATGAATGTCTCTTGCCTCTCACTGTCGCTCACAGTCTACTACTGTACCTTAGGCTCTGTATTTGTCCCATTTTCATTTCCACTACTCGTCACAATTACTCCCTGCTACCCAAATCACATAGTGTTCCCTCTCTGATACCCTATTCTCTATGATCTATCCACGAGTTATCTTCTTCTGATTTGATCTATTTAAATCCTTCATAAGCTGTGCCAAGGCTCATTAACAGGAAAAAAGCAAAGAGAGGCAGGAGGAACAAACTTAGCTTGTGTCAATCACAAAGATTCCTGACATATAAGGAAAATCGGCTCCCTGTGGATCCCCCTCACTATTCTACCACGGCATCATTATGCATAAACACATCCTCCGCTCACCGAGAGTGCCGGCTTCCTCTGGTGGATCTTAGTCAGTCTAAATTCTGCAGACGCCCCACTGCTTTCCAACACCACAGTCTCCCTGCAACTACAGAGATAGGCTGCTCGCATCAATGGTGGATGCAGGCAGGAATTTAAAGTAGAAATCTGCAATATTCTTTCACTTGGTTGTTGTTGCAACATCGGAAATCAAACATCATCTCGTTACACAGTGAGACCAGCGCTATGATGCCTTTTTTTGGTTGATTCCAAACTAGTGCTGTGGTAGCGCTGTAATTTCAGTGTACGTCAGTTTGATTTAAGTGTACATTTGACAGTGTATAAATACTTCACTAGATCTTCATTAACTCAACCACTTTATATGAGGTAAAGAAACTATCCATGGCACATTATAAGAGCATATGCCAGTGTAATAACACTGAATTATGTGGAGCCTGCCATAAAGCCACAAAAATATTTTTATGGGCCATGTCCTCTTGTCAAGTTGACATGACATCAGCAGAGTGGTGTCAACATTGAAACTGGCATGTGTAACTGAATGGCACTGTACTCAGCATTCATAAAGATTAAGTAATGCTCACGTCAGTTTTCATAAAATACTAATGACACTGTTATGCCAGCCTTATTCACACCTCATTAAACAAAGTGTTTCGGTTGGATTCTATTTGACAGTGCCAAAGCTAGACGCTTGTGAGTGATAGCCTGACAAGCAAACGCCACAAAGTAAAGTAACACATCTGCACAGAGCTAATGCAGATGTGACATTATCACCGACTTCTTTATTTCTGTCATCATGAGCAGCCATCATGAGATGTGACATTTAATCTCTGCATGAAGAACATCTAAGTGACATTAACGGGTTTATGTAACAAGAAGGGGGACTCATGATATCACAAGACACAGAAAATGAAATTTACTTATTTCCCAGAAAGTTCAAAGTAGCTTTTATTTGCTTGATAAAAACATCACAGAAAAACATATCTTCCATTTAGCTGTTTCTCTTTGTATTACTTTAAAATTGAAATGAAATGGTATTAGTTTCATGATATTTGGTCTTTGAAACCTGTTTGGAGCCTTTTGTGTACTGGAAAATCATTTTTAAAACTAGTATCATTGATAAATGAAGCATTTTCTTGCTTTTCCTCCTAAAGAATACCTGCTTTATGATCTGTGTTCAGGCCAGTTTCACTCCCATTATCTGGATGATGCCATTTCCAAAAAAGCACACTGTTATCAGGGAACTCACAGATTCTTATAGGTAATGGACACTCACAGACAGCAGCTCGAGATGAAAGGAACATAAAGCAAACTTAAGGTGAAAACTTTTCAATGCTGCAAGAAAACTCAAACTTACCATAGTGTTATCAAGTACTGTCAACTGACAACACTGAAAATCATTACGAGGAATAATTCAACAGCAGATATGTTACCAGTACTGATCATCATAGATCTAGGCATGCAAGGTAAAAAAAATCTTATTATACCTCATTTTAGTCATTATAGAAAATGGAGTCTAGAGAACCCATGTTCCTCTCTTTTGAATTTAAGCAATATAATTTCTTTATATGTCATATTTCCAGTGTTGTCATTTCAGCACCATGCTAGGATTCAGTGACATTACCTCAAAAAACTGAAACTGATGTGGAGTCATGTAGATATATAGCTCTGTTATCTTTAAGTGGAGATGGAGCAGAAAATAGTCTTGAAAGTGAAAAATTCAATCAAAAAAAAAGAAGAAACCTTGTTTGCAAATCAAAGACTTTTTTGTTAAGCCACAGTGTGGAAATAAGCACACACACACACACAGCTGTTTTTGAGGTTACACAAACACTCAAGCACACAATCCAGTTAACCGTTTTCACTGTACTGCTTCTGTACAGGCTAACTTAGTAAATTGTAGTCAGTGGGAAAAATGCTTCTGAGGCTCATGCCATTCTGTGAAGTGATTTCAAGTTGATTGCCACCCACAGAACGCATCATGTCACCACCTCAGCTTTCTCATTTCCCCTCAGACCTTCTTCCTTCTTCCTTTACACTTTCCTATCTCCCCCACTAGACACTTCAGGCCCTTTCCATTTTCTGCCTCTGTTTCTAGAGTCGCTCTGAGAGGCTCCCCACCCCCCTTCCGCCGCACCTCAACCCTAATTTTCACCAGCGCATTGAGTCCTGTGAGCTATTAGTCTGCACCCCCTGCATGTCTCTCTCCTCTCAACCTCTTCGCCTCCACTGTCGCTCAACTCCTTGATCCCCCAGTCCCCACCCCACCCCCGTCCTTTTTCTCCTTGGCAGCTGGGTGTTGTGAGAATGGAGTGTTCGCTCCATTCTCTCTTCTCTAACCCCCCTGCTGGGCACGTCCACTCATTATATGCCCCCCTACCCCTCCTTATCATCCTCTTCTCTCCTCCCCTGATGTATTCTCTCTCCCTGTCTCTCTCCAGGCCACTTTCTCAATGGCAGCTACTGCTCTTTTGAAGAGGGCGAGTGCAGTTGGCAGTCAATAACGGGCCGCGGCCTCTTCTGGAGAAGACTCAAGACACCGTCCAAGGCAGCCAGACAGACCTGCTCATTATCAGGTGGCTCATACATGTCTCTTTTTTGATATCACCAGCACTGCTCTGAAATGATTAAATGGCCTATTTGCAGGCTCTCTTGAGTGTGTATAAAGCTGAGTTAATGTCTCATTAAAATGGACTTCAAAGGGGGAAATTTTACAGAAAAGCAAGACTTGGGGAATTTTAAGCTGATGACCTTGAATATTTGAGTCAGTTTGTGAATGTGGAAAGATAACCAAAAACCTCTGATGTGTCACACACGGACGTGTTTGTCTTGTTCGGAGCGCAGTGGGCCACCACAAACACAGTCCCACTGGGTGTGAGAGCTCCAGCGTGTAGATTCAGAGTCCTACATCTGCAGTTCAGCATCAGTGCAGTGACTCAAGTGTGTCTCTCGATGTCTTCAGTCTTGGTTTGCTGAGGCTTGTTTTTGTTCTCAACTATTTACAGAAGTCTCAGAGGCAGCATGGGAGAACTATAAATGGAGCATTATAATTTGATAGCACATTTGGTGATTTTATATATGACTTTTTTTTCCCTCACTATATTACTGCCTCAGTTAGCTGACATGACAGATAACCGCTGTTAACTGCATTCTTTGATGCTGCCACTCGGTTAAACAGTGCTTTTCTCAAACATTATTCTTGGAGATCACTTAAGTTGTGCGTCAAAGCAGAGCAGGGAGAGACACGACAAAATGTGCTAACAGCTCACTTTGACTACAATCGAAACCTTCATGTGTAGTGTAAGACTTTTTCATTTATTTTCATAATATGCTGAATTTCACATATGCTGAATGACTGCATTGAGCACGCAGTAACCTTCATTTCTGACTCTGTTATTCTTCTTCTATGTGTTTAATGTGTGCGGTGTTAAAGGTACTGTGTTGGGTTTGGAGGGAGGCCAGTCCAAAGGCCAGCGTGGCTCTCCGTTACTGAGGAGCCCCCTCTTCCCTCCTCCTCTGAGAAACTCCCCATGCACGGTGAGCAAAGCAGTGTGTTTGCCTCCACGGAGTAAACACCACCATCACTCTCGGACATGCACATACAAACGCATGATGGGTTCACTCAGCTGTTACTGCCGCTACGTCTGTCAAGCTCTCTGGTCTCACACGGCACATGTGCAGTTTTCAGAGATAACATGCCAGATTTGCCAGTCCGGGTTTGCAATATTTTGAAACAATGGGTCACAGATTTGACACAGAAGTAAATGAAAGCAGCCTTCTCATTTCTAAATTATGACCATACTGACACAAGAGCTCATATGCTAAAACTTTTTCTCTCTCTATCAGACTTTTTTAACATTTCCAGCTGATTTGTTTTAAAGGTAGCCAGCTAGAAGTGTCCTCTTGCATAACCTTTGGCTGGTTTTACAGCTTTCTATAGAAAAACATACTTCAGGCAGGTAACACAGTGGTTAGATGATGATGATGTTTTAATATTCATATCAGAGTCACCAACATTTTGACCTTTAAACTCTGATCATTAGCACCATGGCCCCCATGCAGCGATGGTTCCAGTCCTGAACAAAGATATTTCTAACCCGTAACCCCGCACAATAATATTCTTTGCTCATGATAAGCCCCTCGCCTCAGGAAATGCCAAGCATTCACAGCTTACGTTAGAACAGTTAAACACATTGTTTCATTAATTCCTTACACGTCAGCTCTCGTGTTTTTAGGTTTCCGGAAAGGTGATAAAATATACCACTCTTACTACAGCCCCATGCACAACATGACTATGAAAACAGCATAAATATTTTCTCACATAACTGTCTGTTTCCTTCTGTGTAAGTGCATCCAGCTCTGCCCCAAACAGCAACTGTCTTCTCATGGTAGCCTTAAGTAGGCACAAATACCTGCCAAGCTTTAGATTTCTCTGCAGTGTGCTCTGTGGATCACCAGGAAATAATGGAAGTTTGTTTAATTTGCCTCTTTACCATATAACAGCTCATGTTAAACACAGTAAGATCATCAAGATCATAAATGTACAATGGGCTATTTGAGTTTATATGTCTATTTAGTATGTTGTGGTTAAAAAAAAGTGCAAAATAGAAAGACCATTTAGTTGCATTTTTTAGTTTTGTTTTTCAGTAAACCTTTTTGGTGTTGCTACAGGAGCACATGACAATGTGCCAAGACACCTGGTTAACACTGTGCCATCTGCATTTCCTGAGAGATCCTGACAGACAATGAGGTTGACCTCATCAATCACAGGTCATATCTGCTGACTTAGTTGTGAAACTATTAGAAGTCATGCATTATTCAGATGGTGTTGCTCACAGAGCAGATCTCCGGGGGTGGTTGTGTATTTGAAGCTTTGACTGATACTGTTGGCATGTAGCAGAGTTGTGTTAGTTATTTTAATATCGCTCAGCACAGTGGCCTTTGGCCCTCTGTATGTGTACTTTGTGGAAGCAGGGAGTGATTGGAGGTGAGAGATGCTGTGACCGAAGTGAGGTATATAGGTGGAAAGGTGATGCAAAGGTCCAGAGGTCAGAAAACAAGGTAATAAAAGGGAGGAAATAAAGTTGGTCCCAACAACACAAACACGCAAAGGAAGTGGCTCTGAGGAGGAAAGAGAAAAAACGAGAGAAAAAGAATGAAAACGTAGGAGGAGAAGCCCGCGGCCACTCAGGTGTGAATTAGAGGTGCCTGGTATTTTCTGGACAGCAGTGGAGGCAGAGCTGCACCACTGCAGGCCTCGCCTCCCAGCTACTTGGCACGCGGCCAAAGATTAGCCATGATTCCAGATTAACACTCTAAATCCTTCTCTCCACACTGAACTGGTGCTGTTCAATCTAGCCTGTCTGCTCTTGGACAACTATGTTGAGGATATTAGTTTTGGGTATTAGCTACAGACCACGTTCACTTTCATGTTGTGCCCACTGTGCTCTGTGCAGCGCCTGTAATCTTGATGTTTAAACGGTCACCATGTGGTCCCGCAGTTGATGATAAGGACCGCAACCTGCTATCGACAAGCACAATGCAAGCACTCAGCGAGAAAAGTGGTGAATTCACTTGTCTGGGTAGTGTTGCCTCCATGTGTGCTTTTCATCAGGCTTAAGCAAGCATCTGTTCCACTTAAATGGTAGAGCAAGAATTATGTTCTTGGCTCCGATAAAATGCTGTAGAGGGACATGGTCACATCCCATGCTTGTTAGCAAGCATTAGATTCAGACTTCCTTTTCCTATTTAATTCCTCCTATGGCCTGTCTGTTGTTAAATCTGAAGCAGGTTTACACCCACCATATCCCTTCTGGAAACAGTGGAATGAGATTGGTTTGTGTTGAAGCATGCAGGAGCAACGTGGATAGCAAAATAACCCAAATTAAGATCCTGGTTGTATTCTATTAATCTTAAAATAATTAACTGAACAGATGGCTGTAACTGAGTGATCTCAGTACAGTTTTAGGTGCATCCCTTCTTTGATTGGGAGCACACCTCATTGGTTTTCTTCTATATTCAAAAAGATGTTAAAGTTACTGTTACACTGACACACTTCATTCACTCAAAAATCAACAATCCAACTTTAATACTGCATACTGAATTAAAAAAAACTTTGTTGTGTGCACCTTACTTCAACAGGTGAGATTCTGGCTGTGTTCTGAAGACTTACAGATGGTGTCGCTGTCTCTGTGGATAGTGGAGAACAGGACAGGCCCCGAGGAGAAGCGCATGCTGTGGCATTCAGCCAGTGAACCTAAATCTGAAAGGGGCTGGAGACTCGTCACACTTCCCCTTTACGGGCTGGCAGACTGGTAAGGCAAGCGCTCACCTGTTCCACCACATCAGAGGCAGTTTGATTATAGCAAGCTGCATGTCTGGACTGTCAGTCTGAGGTGTTTAAGAGCAAACACGTCCCCCAGCTCTCCTCTCAACAAACTTTCAACACACTCTGACGAATGCTCTCACAAAAAAACGATGTTTAACGAAACAGAAGTGAGAAGCTCTTCTTCCCTCTTTTCACCTCTCATAAATGCAGATTTTTGCAACACATACATTCAATTTTCTGGGAAACATTTCCTCTCAACTCCTCAAAATTAATGAATCCCATAGGGACTCTAGTCTTCCACCGTGAACCTGCCATGTGTAAAGTTATACAAAATATCCCCTTATCATTTTATTCCTCTTCAGTGATGAGTGTAGAAATCAATACAGAAGACTCTACCCACCCTACGTGACTTCCAATTAGCTAAAGCCCTGATTTCCCCTCAAAAAGAGAGAGAAATTAAAACAAAACAGAATAAAGCAAGAAAAAAGAGGAACCCCAGATAAGGCAGTTCAACTCTGTTTGCGTTGACTGGGGGTTTCTTTGCCATTCGAGCTTGGATAATCCTGCTCCCCTGAGAGTGATTAATTTTTGATTCCTGGGCTATGTAGCCAGCAGTGCTTGTGCTCTTAATTAGAATGTCATGTCCGTAACCACTAGGTGAACCTGCCACTCTGTGCGCCGTGACCTTTGTAGAGCTTAAATAGAATCAGAAATACAGCCTGACGCGCAGACAAAAGTCAGGACATAACAGACAGTATGTTTAGTCTGAATGTGAATGTGGAGATGCAATACGACTGCCAGCAAGTCGAAGCAACAGGTGACATATTGAAAGTTCAAACTGACAGATACAGACATCTGCATGACTGATGGTGACCGGAGGGAATGCCTTTTTGAATTATAAATCATATTTACTGTAGATTATGTTACTGACTGTGACTGCAGCACAGTCACTTGTGTTAAAATCCCTGTCTTGGAGATAAAAAAAATGTAAAGGAAATGAATAAATAGAATAAGATATTCAGCAATGAGATACTTATACTGACCTACCACACAACCATCTTACACTTTGATGAACGATACATTTAAATCCACAGTTACAAAAGAAATAATCTGTCATTTTGGGAAAGATGCTTATTTGCTTACTTGAGAGTTATACCACTGACATGTATGTACGCTGAATATGAAGCTGTCGCGAGCAGCAGCTGGTTAGCTTAGCTTAAAGCATAAAGAATGGAGAAAAGGGGGAAACCGCTAGCCTGACTAAAAATCCATGTACGAGCACATCTAACGCTCACATATTAACAGGTTGTACGTTGTTTAATCCAGACCAGAACAGACCAGCTGGTCCTTGTTAATTAGTAAGCTTTAGAGGGGCTGGTATATAGATTTTATTATCCTCAGATGGTGATAACTTAATTTCTACTGTACAGATATTAGAGGAATATCAGACCTCTTATCTTACTCTTTGCAAGAAACTAAACAGGCATATTTCCAAAATAGTCAAACTATCCACTTAAAGACTTCTGACATATGCCTGATGCTTGTTTGTTCAGTTTCAGTTTCCCCGAAGAAGTCAGGCTGTTGTTTCACGTCTGCTGAAAGAGCGAGCGGTTCTTAACAATACACACCGAGCTGCCATGAGCCATACAATGCGCTCCCTTCAAAGCCAAACCTCAGTGGCATTTTTCCTTGAGCACAATAAATTCTTCCTCACATCATTTCAGTCTGAGGCTATCCAACCATTCACAGGTTAAAACAGCTCTGTCCCTCCGCAGGTTCTGGCTGCAGTTCAGCACAGAAGTTGGACCTGGACCCGGTTCAGCCATCTCCCTGGACAACATCTCTTTCAGTATGGACTGCTTCCTGGCATGTGAGTACGATAAAAATGTTGAGTCTTCCTTTTTTCGCTCCTACTTTGTCAGGCCTTGCTT
This sequence comes from Scortum barcoo, assembly GCA_023238725.1. Taxonomy (NCBI): domain Eukaryota; kingdom Metazoa; phylum Chordata; class Actinopteri; order Centrarchiformes; family Terapontidae; genus Scortum; species Scortum barcoo. The sequence continues at coordinate 20,342,518 of CM041539.1, read as the reverse complement.
GAATTAATGGAGCTGTTTGACTGATAGCCTGATTGACTGACCATGACAAGCACAATGGGAAAAAAAAAACTATTTAATTAATAATCAATACAGGTCTGCCTGATCATAGCCACAATACAGCAGAATGTCCTCTTTCTTGCAGCTCAAAACTTTTTGCAGTTCTCAGTCAATACAATTAGAAAACAACTTATAAAACTCTAGACTGCAAGTACTGCAGCTTTGCTTAGAGATATAGCAACAAAACCTTATGGAAATCATGTATGTTTTTACAGTCCTTTAGCACACTCTCACTGAGATCCACTGATGTGTCCTGAAATGTCAGAACAGTAAAAGTCTGCCATAATGTAGCTGGCTGATTGATAAGGGCTTATGTTGTACAGCAAGCTTATAAAGGTCAAGCCTCGCGTCACCTTTCCAGAAATTTTTGTGTTATAATTGAGAAGATTTATCAGTATGAAAACAGGGGTAAGATGACAAACAAGTCTGGCGTCGGGAGAATGAAAGGTTAGGAGCTCAGCGCCTGTCTCCATCTCTGCCTATCTGGAGGTACCTGTTTGAAATGTGACAGGAATAGCAATGGCTGAGCATGTCTGCACCTGAATATAGCTCTGACAATGACAGCAGCGTTAAAACGACTACACCCTGGACGAGAATTAGACTCAGGAGGCAGGGGAGTGGGCGTCAGCCTTTGACGCGGTCTGACTTTTTCCCTGTTTTAATTTGATGCATTGTGATGCTGGGTAGATTATAAAACTGACCTGGTCAAGTTATTTTTGTTTTGTTTATGTTTAAGGTGAGGAGGTCTTTGTGAGGGTTTGTGACTGCAGCCTTTACATTAAAGCTGAAAAATATTCAGTTGTGATTGATTCGAGTTATTAAAACACATTGTATAGATGCCTGTTTCCATTCAAATGTAAAATAAGATACAGCAAATGTGACTAGCACATCAAATCTATTTTCTGTTCACCTTTAGAGGATGTTTTTGCTGAATTTATGCATCAGCCACAGATATATTATCAACTCAATAGCTTTAAAATGCAAGTAAATAACATGAGTTCATCAGTTGAATAAGAGGGGAGATAATGCTGTTTGTGGAGAAAAGTCACCATCGTCCTGTACCAATGGCTTATAGAGTCAGAGACACCGTTACTTAAAGAGGTGACATTTTCCAGGAGGTATGTGCACGCCAATTGTATTTTATGTCCTCCGGAGCTGCGGTTCTGCTGGTATGGCAGCGCTGAGAGATCATCTGCCCCCACTTTGCGCACCTTCCAGATGGCAAGCTCTTAATCTAGACCAGGTATCCATTACCAACAGCCACACTCGACACACTCACATTTTATTGTCTATCAATCAGGCCAGCTGATGAGAGATGCTAGAGCTCAGCAAGAGACGTCATTTCCAAGAGTGATCACTGTGAGTGATTAGCATGATGGATCCCTGAGCGTTTTGACACGGCCCTGATATATGTTTTGGTGGGAAAACATACTGCGAACACATTATGCAGAGGATCAGCCATCCATGGCCTTTTTCCAACCCTTCTCCTGGCTTTAGTGTGATGTATAGTTTGGCAAGCATGTGGGCTTGATGATGCATCCATTGCCCTTCGGGTGTTGGATCTGGGTGTCAGTTTTATCATTTTATCTTCACCAGCATCATTAAATTAGTCTGCATTAGACAGCAGAGGAAGTTCATCCTTTTCTCTCTGCAGCGCACCATCACTTCTTTTCCCACGCACTGAGCTGCATTAACAGCAGCACCGGCTGCCTCTATAGAGACTCCTCAGTGGCTGGTCCCTGATATTGCTAGATAGTCTGTACACCAATAAATGTTTACAATTGCCACTCTCATCCACAATTGGATGGAAAAAGGGAAATAACTGGATTTGTTAGACTTGAAACTGTATTTTACTCCAGCCGGAAACAAAGTCATACATAAATACAGTGAAGGTCCGCTCAGTTTGTCCATTGTAATTATTTGCAGATGTCTTGGTTGGCTGTTGTATGTGTGGTACCTGTGTATTACAACCACAGATTACTGAAAAGTATTGTTTTCAGTAATTATCACCTGCACCTGTGGGTGTTGAGAAACAGGAAGAGATACAATATGGACCAGTAAGTACAGATGCTCTACAGTCGTCTATGCGATGAAATAAACATCAGAGCTAGTTAAAAGCAGGTTACTCAGATGTGGTTTCTTCCAGTTTTATCAGCTGCCTTTAGATTTAGAGAAATCATATCACATATATTTTCTGAATATTCTGTATGAAAGGTTGGCTTTTGAATCCCACATTTCCATACTGAATAACACTGACTGGTGGCATGATATGTCTGGAATGTGGATATCTCCCAGAGCTATTGCAATCTCGAGATATTTGGGGATGGTGGCTGGGTGGAAAGTAAGTGCCCCCCCCTCCACAACCCCACACCCCCCTGTGGCTGGCCTTTGGTGGGCTTCAGGCAGCTTATGGCGCCCTGCTAATGAACAGTGACAGCCACGCCGGCTGTTGCCCTGCCCTCTGGTTCATGCTGCTCTGTGGTGGACCTGCTGAGTCCTTCTCCTGCTGCAGCAGCATACCAATGCTGCGTGCTCCAGCTCTGTCTGTTCCATAGTCTCGCTGTAGCGTGTTACCCTATGCTCAGAATAACAATGCAGTGAGCCTTATTAGTTACTTTGTTGAAGATATAAAAAGTTGCTGAACTTGTTGTGTGCACACAACACATCTAAAGGTCTTACTTACGGGAGGGGGGGGGCGGTGTTGTGCAGAGCGCTGATACTCGCCACAGTCAGACATATTGCCACCAGCCGCTCACTGAATGTGATCCATCAAATCTGCACACAAACTCTATCTGTATCAAAGCTCACAAGCAGTGGAGACTTAGACGGTCATATTTATTTGAGGATTACAGGGCTGTGGAATGAGCTATTGATTTTCTAGATGGCTGATTTCAGGTGCTGCGTTTTTTTAAACTTTGAAGCCAAAATTACAAGATTTCTCCTCTCAGAGAAAGTTCCAGAGACCACCAGCCAAAGCACGTTGATTCCCTTTAATGATGCAATGTGTCACCCAGAGGACCATCCACAAATAATGTTAATGTCAAGTTGTTAGCTCGAAGTCAAAGCAGGTTTTCTCGGACCAAATGGAACAGCGCCTCACAGTAGCTTTCCAAACGTCTCAGCTGTTGAGGGAGTCCCCCGCCATATTGTCATAAACGGTGAGCCTTCAGCCTGAGGTGACAGGGGAGCCGGGATGGAGAGGCGGGAGTATTTTTGCGGTAAAATGATTATAGAGATAAAGATGAAAAGCCTTGTTTCTGTCCTCTGACAGACCTGGAATGGTGGTGGGGAGAGCAAACATGATCTGTTTTCACAGAGGAGGCAAATGACACTATGCAGGCATTCCACTGGCTCGTCACAATTAGGAAACTTGCAGATGGATTTGTGCTTGATATTCAGCTCGTGCGGCTCTTTTCCGAGCTTTGCAAACACCACCTGCTCCTCAATGGCGGTGTTATCTGGTGGTGCAACTTTGTACACCAACAGTACTTGTGGCTTAGAGGAGCAAAGAGAGTGAGAGGAAATACTCTCATGAAGCCTTTAAATCATCCTTTGCTGCTGTTTGCCATCCAGGGCAACCCTATGGAGAATATCAGGCAGCAGCGGTGTAAATAAACTGTATGCTATTCTGCCGCGCGACAAGACAGGCCAGTCTACAACTAGAAACCCTCTCTTCTCTTTTCTTTCCTACCGTATGAAATGAAAATAGGCCCAGAAACCATGTAATTGTCCTTTCAACAGCCCATTCCATATGCAGACCTGAAATAGAGTTTAATATGCAGGTCATACGCACGCAGAGTATCATTTACAATGCATTGTTTGCATGCCTCAAGTATCTACAATGAGCACACTGAAAGTGTTTAATGAAAAGACTATAAGGAAGGCTCTCATTGGCGTTGATAGACTGAAGCATTGTGGCCGTCTGGCTGAGACAGCAATTAGTCCTATTGTTCTAAAGCTGACTAAGTGCAGTGCAGCCTCACTTGGTGGCCTACACTCTATCCAGCTTTGTCATAAAAGTTATAAATCAGAGACAGGACTAGCAGAGTAGCAATAGGTCAAGATGTGAACCCACGCCCTTGTTTGTTTCCACTGCTTTGCACAATGGCAGCATTATCAGCTCCACACACCACAGTGAACCTTATCTGACTCCTCTGGAATAATCTCAGTCATACAAAAATCTTCTGCTTTCAAAGCAACCAACAAGGGTCATCTAACAACAGGGCCGCAGAGGGCCGTTTCTACAGAACACAACATCAAAGAAATGAGATGCTGGACGGCTTCAACAAAGCATTCTGTGGAAACAGAGTGAAAGTCACAGACACATTTGTAGCAGCCAAGCCTAAAATAAAAAAGTGAAACCTTCGCTGAGTCGGAATGAAAACAATGTTCTCATTTTATGTACAAGGGGAAAAGTGTTGAAGGAAATGGTACATGCTCCGTAATGTCTCCAGTGATCATTGTTAACAAATAATTATTTGAATTTAAGATTTAAATGTACTTCCTCCTGTGGGGTTGTAATACTGTTGTTGGACATTGATTTTGTCATTTAGGCACTTTCTCTAGTAAATACTGGAAATGTGTTTTGTTATGTTCAGCTGGCAGGGCTGCATTGATTGTCCCTATAGCGTCTGCAGTCCCTGATCAGATGTGGCAGCAGATTTCTTTAACACCATTCAGGCCAATCTTTTATGCCTCTGATTGCAGTGCATAGACCTAATCAAAGAAAATGATTCCCCTGTTCAGTGATTCAGTTGAGCGACCATGGGAACTCCTGCTTCCCCAACCTCCAGTGAAAACTAAAGAATGGGAGCAGGTGACTGTGGTTCAAAGTCCAAACATTATAGTCAATAAAATTAGTCTCCCCTGCTTAAACATCTTAAGAAAAAAAAAAAGTTCCTCCACTTTGAACCGTAATAGCCAATCAGCCAACCGTTTGCCTGGAAGACTTAATTCTAGGTGAGAATGTGAGGGGGAAGAGATCAAGGTGCCAGCGAGCTTATGATCTCAGTCGTGGGAAAGCGGTGAGGCTGGAGGCTTGATGGATTGCAACAAAACACTCTGGCTGAATGTGCTTACCCATCTACAGTAGGAAGGGATAGAGGACAGGGGGGGTTGGATCTTATGCATCTTATGCATTCTGCTTCCTCTGTATAGCCATTGGTGGTACAAATGAAAGAATGACCCCTGCTGGTGGTTCCACATTTGCTGTGCCAGTGAGGGGTCTGCAGCCACTGTCCTTAGTTCTCCAGGGTTCTTCAGTGTAACAGCAACAGGATTTCATTGCTCTGCATAAATGAAAGAAAGTGCAACCTTTTAAATAAATGCGTCGTATTTCATTCCAGCCAACGGCGAGTTTCCACCGGTGGCCGCCAGCGCAACCAGGCTGCCGTCTAGGCCAATCAACAAGACTACACCCCCGTCCATTGGAAGCCCGGAAGAAATGTGTGAGTGATGCTCAGATGGATGCTCTCTACTGCAGAGGAGAATATTCTCCACACTAATATTTTCCGTGTGCCTGTTTCTCCTCCTGTCTCTTTTTGTCTTTCCTGCTCTCCCCTTTTGCTCACACATCACCCTGGTGCACACACACGCTTGCATGCATTAATGATTTACAATTACTCCACACGTGCTGAGCTTGGCGTGGTGCATGGGCTGCAACAAAGTAAGTGTGCCCCCTACTGGTCGCCACCTCGTCCACATGTGACTGAGTGCCGCAGAGATCTCCTTTGGCAATAAATGGAGCAGGACGGGCAGTTTTGAAGTTTAAATCCTGCAATTTGTCTCCTGAGAATGTCAATGGAGCCACTTACACAGACTTGACATTTTCCACCTAGCACTCTCTCCCTTCTCAGCTTCAAAAAGGGTAAAGACAAGCAGTGATTCAATTTCTATATTTAAAGTCATAAGTTAGAGTTACTTTCATATCAGTCCTGCTCTAAAAAACATTTCTTGTGCTAGTAGCTCTGAAGTGCTCGAGGTACAGTGTACATCAGCCACTGCACTATGGTTACATGGTATGGTCACTTTTTTGCATGGATACTTGCTTTCCTAAAAAATAATTAGCTGCAAAGCATGTTGTGATATCACATATACAAATGTTGAGCGAATGTGAACTTTGTCTCAGTTTCTGTGACTTTGAGTTTTTTGTTTTTTTTTTCTAGTCCAAGCTGATGTTTGGTCTGGACCGTGTTTGCAGCGACCCAAGATTGTAATTGCATTCATCTATATCTTGTTTTCTCTCCCAGGCGACATAAAAGGCTTTTATGACATTCATACGCTGTTAAAGCCCAGCAAATCAATTTTGTAGGGTGCAGAGATTCGCCTCCCATTTGAAAGTGGTTAGAGGAATCACACTCTGAAAGACCCACTGATAAACACACACACAAAGATCACAGCCAATACACAGTCTGAGTCTACATGAGAAAAGTTGATTTTCTATATTTTGTTATCCAAAGAACATAATGCTGAGACACACAAAACAAACAAACCAGATCTTTATGCCAGCATTAGTCTGTTTTAATGTCGTGTTACAACTATGTCAAAGTTGAACACTTGAAAACACACCTTTGTTTTGTACTGAAATTAGACTGTTTCCTTATAAAAGAAGAAAAGAACAGACAGAGGTGAAAATTAAAGAGGAATTGCCCTAAAAACAATTAAAGTGGAACTGATTTTACACATTAATTTCCCATTTACAGCTGCATATTTTAAAAACGATGTGTAAAACATTTTTTAGCTCAAAAAAGCTGTGTGATATCTGCTAAATGTCCTCAAATGATGTCATTTGAGGCAGTGTCGGTTTGGGAAAATGGAAAAAAAAATCTGGGTTGGAGTTAGAAAGAAATGAGCTGACCGGCCCTCTGAAGGCCAGTCCTCATCCCTGCTTGAGGCTAGCTGCTCAAGGCTACATGAGCCACTACTCGCATAACACACGCAAACCTCCGACAGATCTGTGGGTAATACAGGCCCCGTGGAATGAAAAGGACGATATCTCTGCCTCTGCCACGTAGGTTTTTGTCCATTCTTAACCTGCCCATTGTGAGTCTGACAGTGTTATAACAGCACAGTGCTTAATCAGTGTAGAACTCCTTTAAGCCTGAACAGCCAGACAGATGGCTCTCTGTCACTGTCTGCCTGCACTGCTGATTTAGCATACAGCAATTCCTCTGCTGAACAGACACTGATAACCGACTAGAGCAGAGGGGTGATGGTCAGCCACAACAATGACGCTCAACAGTGGACCTACACAGACCGACAGCCAATCAGTCAGAGCCTCAATCTGCTCATTTCTGGTCATTTCTGTGCAGCGACTTGTCCGACTTAATGTCCATGATGCGGGTCACTATCTGGTCTGGAACACACAGCGGCCTATTTGTCTCTCGAGGGTCAGACGGGGACAGTAAGAGATCAGACATTAATGTTTGGCCAGCTAACATGATTTGATAATGTTACAGGATTATGCATTGAGCTGGAGCCACAGGCGAGGGGTTGGTCGGCAAACAAAGGCCATTCAGTCCACCAAGAAAATCTTTTATGCCAAGCAGCAAATGTGGCATTTGAGGAAACTTTTCATATACAATATTATATAAAAGGCATCTCATATAGGGGGGTTTGCTAGCAGGATTTAGCTGCAAGGGCAGCAACAAAAAGGCTATTTTAATGTGCTTACACAGGTAATACTCTGTATGGTTACAATAAAGCCAGCAGACTCAAATCTCCTCAGAGAAAGATAGGACTTTGAGATCACACCGCTCTCGCCCTTGTGATTATCATAGATATTAACTCCGGGGAAAGAAGTTGAACTTGCAGTTATACCTTGGCCATTTCAAAGACAGCCTTGAGTGGTTAACATTCGCCAGGCATCTCCCTTTTCCCCTTCCTGAGCTGATGCTTTGACGTCTGCAGGGCACGGCGGCGAGCCTGATGAGGGTTTTCGCTCAGCAGACCTGTCACTCCAACAAGGCTCTCTTCTTCCCCCGACACGCTCAATGATTAACCCCACCAAACGTCAACGTCTCTTGTCTCCCCTCGCACTCGCCTTCATCTTCCCTTTCACTCCGCCACCATATCTGGGAATAGCACACTTTGTTCCCTCTTGTTTCTCCATTTGTTTCCCATCTGCACCATTTAAAAGCTGTTATTGACTGTCTGTTAGTTCACATTACTGCCCTCCCACCCCGCCGCCATGTCTCTCTGACAGCGCTCCCTCTGATCTCAGTCTGTTGTCCCACTTCTCTGTCCTGCTCTTTTTTTTTCTTCCCCTTCACTCTGACTTCACCTTCATTCTTTTTCTTCCCCCTTGTCTTCCCCCTTGTTCTTCCCCCTGATCTCCATTGATTCCCAACTATTCTGGCAGCAGTCACTTTCATTCCTCACCGCTGCCCCTACTGTGTGGCACCCCCATCTCACTGCTGACTCATCAGTTGCTTTGGGGGGAAGTGAAAAAGTCAACCTAGATGAGCTTGCTTCCCTTTCTTTCTGTGATTACCTCTCCTGATGGGAAAAGAATGCGTCGCTAACTTCAAAATGAGCTCTGGGCTTATTTTTTCTGGCCATTCACTGTATGAGAGTGTGTTTTGTGTGTGTTTGAGTGTGTGTGTGTGTGTGGGTTTGGGTGTTTGTGTAAGGGCGTGTGATTGACTAAGATTAGTGTTTTAAGATTCTTTTAAGACAATAAAACAACTTTACACAATACACTGTCACGACGCGACAAAATATCATCATATTTACACCTTATCTGCAAAAGTGTAGCAGGATGTTCAAGCTTTGGCTTCTTTGAACAGACAGCACATTTTCATATCAAGGTGTTCCACTTCAGCTCAAACAACAACAGACAACAACAAAAAAAAAAAAACAAAAGAGTTCTGTGGAGTAGATGAAAACTGGCGTCGACTCAAAGACAGAAGGGATGGTGATTGAAGCGATCCGATTGGCTCTTGAAAGTATCCGACGGCAGATGTCGGTCCCTGAACGCTTCGTGCGGAAATGGAGCTTTGGCCATTGTGCGCTCACTAATTAGCTGCAGAGTGGAGATGTGAGCCCGTGCATCATTCTTTACTTGCTCATAAACACTGGCCTGTGGTAATCAGTTAGCTTAGTTGATGTTATTTTGGGTGTTGGAGGGGGAACACTAGTCACAAAGACAGATATGAGACTGATAACAAGCAGTGCCACGCAAAACAAGCTTTTGTAATTAATTGGACTCTTGTGCGCCATAAGCTTTTTTTGTACTTGAATTTAGAATTCAGATCCATTCATAGCGTGCCAGCCTTGATCCATCTTTCTAATGGCCCAAGGAGGACAAGTGTCACTGGATAAGGAGGATACATGCCAAGAGAGGAAAGCGTAGAATGAGAAGTTGTTGTTTTTTGTTTTTTTTTTACCTCCAGCACGTTCACGGCGCATATTATCATCTCTATAGATGTATAATAGATCTAGAAGACGAATAATAGCATGTTAATAATAATAATAACAATAATGATAGTAAGTTATCGAACATATTAACTGTGCTTTTACTGCATTCATTTGAGGTGCTCTTCTTTGGATGTAAAGTGGAGGTACAGACAACACTAGATAGCACAAGATGTTGAACTACCGTGCTTGTTTGACTGTCATTGTTGAAAATAGCTGCTCAGTGCATCATGTCACATTTAGACTAAATCACAGCCTGATGATCAGATTGAATTGCCTCATCATTATCTGTATGAGTGGCAAGATTATTTTGCCCTGACTCATCGGTACTGACGGATCTTTCTGTTTGCATCATTTTCAGTAAACGCAGAAGCTGTGGTAACAGTTGCTGAGAGCAGTTAACTCAACATCTGTCGCGTCGATCAAAGAAATAAAATATGTATATTTTGGTAAAGTCAACTTGTTGATTAAAGGAGACATTCAGACTGAAAACAGCCCTGCACTGTGCAGCGTTTTATACTTCTTCAAGACAGGATGTTACTGTGTGAAGTTATTATGGCAGCAGTTATTTTATCATTCCAAGAAATATGCAGCTGACTGACCGGCTCCATCCATCATTTTTCATGCGGGGCCCCTCTGACCGTGGCCTTAGTCCAGCCTGGAAAGTTGGCTCAGTAGTTTCTCCAACAGGGGAAAGACCAAGGATGATTATTTACACTACAATTTGAGATTGTATGTCTCAGAACTGATTCAAATAGCAGTTTAACACAACCTGCTTTCTTGTCAAAAGTGATTATCATTTTGCCAAAAAGAGACTTATTGCTCCATTCTGGCAATTTAAAAGGCTATTGAGAAGCCCAGCTGATTGGCCCAAAGACTGCCTTTGTCGTTCATAGAGAATGACATGTTTACTGTTGTCTTGTTTTAATAAAGTTCAGAGCAGATAAGGCCACTTGAACATTGCTGTCAGTATTGCAATCCAATCAGATATTTTTCTGAGTCTTTCTCCTGCTCTCTGTCTTTGATTCTCTGTCTTTTTCTCTCTCTTATTCAACAATTCCTCACTGATGGCGGCGCACAGCATCACCCCTTCCTTTGATGGAGGCTAGTGTTTGTTATGATGATGGCATACCACCGGTGGCAAAGTTCACAAAAAAGGAGATTCACATAATAGTCAGGCAGAGTCAGACTCTCCCCATGGGGATGTTTGTGTGTGTAAGTGCATATCAGGTTGTGTATGCGAGTGTGTTTCAGGTCAGAGGGGCTGCTGAGTGTGCACACCACTTATTAGAGAAGACTATCATCTGTGAGAGCACATCTTGTTTGTGTTTGTTCTGCCAAGTGCCTATCACAGATTGGCTCGTTACGGCAGTTTGGTGGCGTGTTTCGGTGTGTGTGTGTGTGTGTGTGTGTGGTGTGGGGGGTTGTGTGGTCGGCATGTGTTTATGTGTGCATAGGAACCCACTCGTATTGATGGGCCAACAAGATCGATCAGCTGGGTTGAAGTGTGAAACCGACGGCACCCTAGAGAGACGAGAGAGAGAAAATGTACGGACACCAGCGGTGCTAATGTCACAAGGTCACGCACACATACTAAGGCTCTTATTCATATCAGACTCTTCCTCACTTCTGATTGCCATCTCGGAGTAACCCATTAAGTTCAGTAAGATTTACGTCTAAAGCACTGTCTGGCTTTGGAGGCTTTTCTGCTCCGGTGATGGATTTATTTCCAGCCGTCTTAACTCTTTTTACCTTGTTGGGTGTTGAAAATACTGACTTGAGGGATCAATTTGCTCCTGCTGGATGGGAGCCAGACAGAACTCCAGTCACCCCACAACAGTGCATTTTTACAGTAGGAGTGCATTTGCTAAGACCAGGCTGAATTCCAAATCGTTCTCTTACCCCAGTGGTGTTTTAAAGTGTTTTTTGAAAGTGCTGGCCTGCTTGAAATTGTCTGTGCTGGCAACACTTTACCAAACCTAAGAGAGATGTTTGTAGGGCGCCCGGGTGCCGTTGGACCCAACCAATCATGAAGATCAGACAGACAAATACGATGCTCGACATGCAGGCCATCCAGGTTTCAGCAGTAATACCAGTCATCATTTGGATTGGCAGCGACTGAGACAAGCACTCAGGATGAATGGTTCCTGCAGCTTTAAAATGATCACATCCCCAAAACACATTACCTCTCTTCCCATGAAAGCACGATTTAGCTCCATGACTCAACTGTAGACAACTAACAAGAAAATGGTGTTGTTCAGGTACGGGCACACATGCACATACATGCTAAAAATACCAGCTTCCTGCAGTTATGTTCCCCAGTCAGAGAAAGTGGATTTTGGCGAGAAATCCTTGAAAATACTGGGATCTCAATTCCTGGGCTTCAGCTTTAATAGGCACGACACAGCAGGCAACTTGAACAGCAAAAGGTGTTGTGGTGAGAGCATCATAAGCTCTCTCTGAGACTTGTCTCATGCCATCTCTTCTCTCTCCTGTGTCTCCTGATATTGTTTTTAATCAGAACAGATCTGTTCCTCCAAAAAAATAAAACAAGCCCATTCTGTAAGTACCCCACCATAAACGGAGCCACTCAGAGGCTACGAAAGCCATCAGGTGAATTGTTCTGTCACAGGGATGACTTTTACTTTAGCTGGTGTCAGAATTTGCAGCCCGGCTCTGAAATGAATGATAAGTAGTCTCCGAGCGTTCACGGCCCAGGCAGAGGGAGGAAGGAGAGACAGAGAGAGAAAGAGGTGCTACACTCCCTGGTGTCTTCCAGCGATGCTCTACGTTCGCGAGCCTTAAATAAGGATTTAGTGCTGCAGCGTTAAGTCCGTCCACGTCCATCTGACAAGACTAATCTCGTGCTAATTACAGTGAAAAGAACTCCAATTAGCGCCGACACATGGGATTACACAGAAAATGAGGAGAAATGTTTGTCACCTGTGATCCTGTCACTACGTCCCCTGCTGCAGTTGTGAATATGATCTCGCACGAGCAGCTTCCAGTGCGAAGCCAGTGTGTAATAGTTTTCTTCATATCTGTATATTTGGGTTTTATTGATGACATTGATGTGAAAGTGGAGCGACGGGGAATGTTGAAGTGGAATGAATGTGAGACAAATAGAGCTATGATGAGTCTGTGGTGCGCGCTGAACGCCAGCCTCTCCATCATCTTTGAGTTTGCTTAAGTGCATGTGTGACTGAATCCAGAATGTGTGCTTCTACAGCTGTGTGCTCAACGTTTTTTTTTCCTTCTTTTTCTTCATGTGCAGCCAAAAAATGGGCTTTTCATACCTGTGGGGCTGCAGGCCCTGAAGGCCCGACTCCCATTCAGTGCCTCAACTCCTACAGGAACAGCAACGTCAACGTGACAGTTGGCACCCAGGGGCCCTTCAAAGGCATTCAAATGTGGCGGGTCCAGGAAACTGGCACCTACAGGTAGGGCTGTTGCCAAAGTATAAAGCCTCAGAGCACACAAACATCAGACCTTATCCTTATTTACATTTTCATACACACCTACACAACACAAATATTGTCTGTTTCTTATGGGCCGATCATTAGTTGCATACACTTTTGCGGATGTGCTTGTGCCTTGCCATGAGCTTATGACATACGAACATACGAACGGTATACAATACACACTTATACATACACCCTCTTTCTCAAGCATCAGCACACTCTGCAACAATGCAGACTCTTCCACACGCCCACCTCCACTCCTCTGTGCATCTGCGGCGCATCAATCTTCCACAAGCAAACAGAGAAATATCACTATCAGATTCTTGCAGGAGGGAGCAGAGGCTGGAGTGATGGCAGCTAAATAGCATGATTCACTCTACACCTGACTCCACCATCCAAAAAACCACCCACCTCCATGTCCACGTTGGTAGCCTTTAAGGATTAGAAATACCGCAACAATCAGCCTTAGCACCTTGACCTCAAACTGTGAACTGCACCAGGATTAAGGCTGTAATAACCTCTACCTTGTGCAGAGATCAATATCCCTCCTTGTGGGCATTCATGACAACATGAGGCGTTTAACTTGGATTTGACTTGGATGGTTCAAAGAAAAAATAAAAGCGTCTCTGAAAAGCTGCAAGCTTCCCACATCGACACACAAAAACAAACAGGCACACACACTGCACACTCACACACACACACACACACACACACACACACAGCTTAGCTCAGCCAAAACCCTTGAGTCTTAAAATACCTCACTAAACAACAGCGTGGACAGCACTGTCTCAACACATGTCCTGGAGTTTTAGAAAAACACCTCCTGTCTCCACACACACACTCCAGAATCATGGTCTTGATGCGGCCTGGTTTCGCTGGCAGAGCCCGTAAATGAAGCTGACAGACGGCCACAGAGATGAATATGTGCTCTGCATCTCCCAAAAGTCATTAGGCAAACAGCTGAGGTAGCTACTGAGCACCGGGCAGCGTTCTCTCTCTCCCCACCAAGCACGACCACCAGGGAAGAAAAATATCGAAGCGCTCCCAAAAACCAATCAAGTTGGGTTGGGTTGTTTGTTTTTTTCCTGGCAAGAAAACTGGAGCATTTGAAATTAGTGTCTTCTGCTACAAAGGTGTGTGTATTTGTCTGTTTGTGTGTGTTTGTTTTTGTGTCCGTGTACTCTGCACGCTTCTGTGTATGTGTGTGTTTCAGAACAGCGGGCAAATATGTTTTATTCAAAACAGCCAGGGTGAAAGTGTAGTTTTAGTGCTTCTAAATTAATTTAGGTTTTATTCAATGTTGTGCCCTTTGCAGGAGAAATATATGAGGAATGGTTATCAATGTCAGCTGAGAATATGCAATAAATACATCATTACTTTTGCTCATAACCTCCCCTCAAAACCAAATTGAAACACTGAAAATATGGAGCGACCTCTCATTTCTTGTGTCGTCAGGATAATTATGCTGCTAATGAGTTTTTTTCATTTGTGTGCTGTTTGTGTATGTGCGTGTCCCTACGCATTTGTTTCTGTTAAACACCCAGGATCACGGCCTACGGTGCAGCTGGCGGTCGAAGCGTTTTGGCCATGAGCAGGTCACATGGCGTCTACATCACAGGAGACTTCCTGCTGAGGAAGGGCGAGCTGCTTTACATCCTGGTGGGACAGCGAGGAGAGGACGCGTGTCCCAGTGTAAGTCTTCAGTAACAGCTGAGCACATACAATCAGCAGTAAGTCATAAAAGCACAATAAGCACAGGGAGTGAATTATGATCTACTTTAAAATAGCGACGATGGCCTCAACTTTCTGAATGAGGAGTCAAACATGTTTCTCTTTTTTTTTTTTACCTACTCTTTAAAGCGTTGCCTAAAATGATGCCAATGTAAAAGGATTAAAGTTGCTTATAAATTTAACTGAAGTTTATCACTGTCCACAGTTTAACAAAATGGCAGTGGAAGTTAAATTTATAGTGAGACTCTACATGCTTTAACATTGTCTTAGAATCACATTTAGTAGCCAAAAGTGTCAATGTGTGTTTTTTTTTAGATGTATTATAGTTTTTATTGTTAAAAAGGAGAAAAAAAGACATTTGGGGAACAACAGAAATCTTTTTCATCTTAATGAGCTGAAAGGCTCATTTTGATTTGCTGTGTTGAAATTAGGGTTAGGGTTAGGTATTCCAGCAAGTTGATGTAAAATATAAATATCTTCCCTTTGGTTTCTGATTCAATTGAGAACAAAGGACAAGTGATTTGTAGAGCAGATATGTGTGCTACAGCAAAGAAATGTGATCTTAATTCAGCTGGGCTTTCTAGGATATAATAATAGAATAACTTTGACACTCTGAAATTCAAAGAATCGGGGATGAGGTAATCCTCCTCATGTACCCTGAGATGTTCCCGGACCTCACTTCAACACACATGCTCTAAATCGTGACATTTTATGGCCACCAAAGACTGTTTAAATCTGCGATCGAAGCGCGCAGTGATCTCCCCGTTGTCTCTCTTAAGCTTACTTGTGTTCTTTTGCCAGGGGTGGCTGTCATCCATTATGCTCTGGAGTTTCTTCATTGGCAGCAGCGCAGTTTGCTTCTCCTCACAGTTCACAACACTGAGACTAAAACCCTCACAATCCCTCTAGTCGCCAATGAAACCATCCATCATCCTGCTGTTTAAACGTTTGAAATCTAAGGGCTGTCCCGCCATTGAAAATAGAGGGAAAAGGGTTGGTTGCCAAGTTTGGCACTTCTCACCCTTGCATATGTATGTTGTTTTTTCTTTTGGAGGAGAATACCAACAGATTGTGAAATGTCTGACAGCAGTAAAATACAGTCTTTTGGGGGAATTCACACATTGTTAGTGTTGTGAGGTTGTATATGTATTGGTATGTCCTTGACGTACACAGAATTAATGATAATAATTGGATAATTGGAGCCTATACTGATATACAATTTCCATATTAATTAGGAAGAAAATGTCATAAAACTGCTTCCTTTCGCTTTAAGAAATGGAGTCCATATTAACCCTCTGGAGTCGACGGACGCGCGCCGGCGCGTCCAAATTACAGGTCCGATTTATGATGACGTAGCAAAAAAGCATCACAGAGTCTCCGTTTCAACTTGTACTTCGAAAGTGCGGACTTCAAACAAACTACATACCAGTTTTTAAATCGTGTTGATAGGCCAAGTAGAAACAGACTTATGATAAATAATTTACGCCGTTTTTTTTCTGAATATTGTCGTCACTTTTGGTGCGTGGTATGGAGCAGAAAAGCGCAGCCTCGCTAAGTTTCAGTTTCGATTTGTGTCGAAAATGCGGACTTCAAACTTCAAACTACATACGCGTTTATAAATTGATTGGCCAATTAAAACAGACTTGTAATAAATAATGTATAATATTTTTTTTCTGAATATTGTCGTCACATCTGGCACGTTTTTGGTGCTGGAAGAAGGCTTTGTGATGTGCCCCTCTGTCTTGTAATGGACAGGAACTGTTTTTTACAGTGGCACAAATAATTTGTGGCATCTTATTGTGACACCTGATTGTTTTGTAAATAGTTGAACAAAAAAAACGCCTGAGGCATTGCCTGCATTTTAATGTAAATAGTTGTAAATAACTGTTATTTTGCTACATTTGTACATAATTTTTTGAAACTTTACAACTTATATTTGCATTCTAAGTTATAAAAATGGTTCGTTAGACATGTTTGTGGTTTTCACATTACAAAATCTAACTTTTTTATATTCGGATTTTATGTTTTTTGTGTGGTTTTAGGTCCAGTGTGTTAATACAGTATGTCAAAATGAAAAAATAAAAAAAACTGTAAAATCACACATGAGAGGTTGTGCTGAAAAAAATGATACCAAACAAGGCATGGTAAACAGTTTTTAAGGTGAAATATAAAAGCAAAATAAAAAGTAGTCAAAAACGGCCAATTATACCCTGGACTCAAGAGGGTTAATATCAGCCACGTGTTATGCAAAGACAGCTACAGTATGTCAGTGGATAAGTATCCTCTGCATAATATGTCAGTCTTATTAATGTTCAGCTTAATTAATTAACTTGTTTCAGCACTTATCTTAAAAAAGACTAGTGCTTTAGAAAGAAGCATAAAACAAGGAACAGTGGTTCCATAAAAATAAAAGTGAAGAAGACCGTAAAAAATCTGGATTAAAATGAAATCCTTAAAAAAAGAATAAAGTTAAAAAAAAAAATTCCATATGAAATGTAAGTAGTTGTAAATGGAAGGGGAGAGTTTAGAGAAGTGAAGCGTAAGATCATGCTGATTTAGCAGCCCTTGTGGTGTTACAGCGGCTCTTCCAGGACAGGAGGCAGCTCAGGTGCCTGTTGTGTTTTGCGGATTTGTTTTCAAGAGGCAGATTGTGGAGCTTAGCAGGCAGGGGTCCTCAGTACCGTCATCCAGTTATTAGTTTTTAACAAAGTGTGTCTTGAGGTGCTCAGCACAGACAGCAGAGAGGAACTGGGCTGTTCTAAAGTGAGACTGAAGTCGTTTAAGGTTTCTCTTATTTCCCCCCAGTTCTGACAGCAAGAGGCAGCCACTCTCTCCAAAGGGTCGCTCTGAAAGTGATATGTGCCGTGGAACAATGTTTTCTCACACCTAGCCTTCCCTCTAGTGAGGGAAATAAACCCCCCCCCCTTGTCCTGACAAATACTCACTCTCTCGGTGGGTGTCTGCCTCCTTCCACATACGCACCTTTTCAAGCGCGCACATACACACACCTCCTTTCTGTGTTTTTTCTCTGTCTCAGACACAAAATCAACTTTAAAGAGAGAGAGGCTGCAATGACAGGATGGGCTGAGAGGGAGAGAGAGAGAGGGAGGAAGATTCTCCCAGAGCATCTGAATGCACTGCCTTTTACCCCCGCAATCTGTCAATCACAGTCACTTAAGTCCCGCCCCCTCCTACCCCCCAGCCCCTCGGAGCCTCGGTTCAGACAGATGAGAGAGTCGAGGGGGCGATGAGCGACTCCGAGAGTGTGCTTGTGTGTCTGAGTGAGGTTGAGACGGAGTGAGGGGAGGAAACTCGTGCCCTCTCGCTCTCAGAGCAGGACTGGCTGCAGGCAGTTCAGCATGATAGTACTCACCAGGCAGACACATCAATTCACAAACCCTCAGCTGTGGCAAAGTCCCTGCATCCAACATCATTTGCCAACAAAACGTCCAGTTCCATTTATATAGGGAGGCTGCGTGTCTGTCAGAGTAGAACGCCGACAAGCTGACTGACTGACTGTCTTTACGGGATGATGCATCAACTTAAAACATAATGACAATATAATTGTGTTTGAGTAGTTTCTTTTTTTTATGTTTTCATATCATTTTAAGATAAAATGCACAATAATAAGATAATAATAAATATGACAAAGATAAAAATACCATCAGTTGTAATGAAGACACACAAGCAAATTATCGAGTGTTTCCAGGGATGGTAAACTCTTTAGATGTAACATTAATCCAATGCAGTTTAATCTATTTACCCATCTGCAATGTAATTAACCAGTCAGTATGTATATTGAATTTGTTTTCGTCATACCTATCATACTCAATTACTCCAATTACGTTTCAAAGAGAATAGAAATCAACTCCAGTGACGTCTCATTCAGTCATCGACATTGTTCCATCGCTGTGAATGTGAAGCTGCTCCACGAGAGTCTGGCAGATTAACA
This sequence comes from Scortum barcoo, assembly GCA_023238725.1. Classification (NCBI taxonomy): domain Eukaryota; kingdom Metazoa; phylum Chordata; class Actinopteri; order Centrarchiformes; family Terapontidae; genus Scortum; species Scortum barcoo. The sequence goes on along the minus strand of CM041539.1, from coordinate 20,323,903 downwards.
GCCATGCAAAAACTAAGGGGAAAACAGGAAATCAGTAAAGACTCTAATCTCACCGGAATAGCCTTCTAAATGAACATTGGTACCCGCTTCCCTCTTCCTGTGTGCATTTGGATATTTCGCCTGTGGTGTTTGCTCACCATTGTGATGCTAAAAGCTCAGACTCGCAGCAGCTGTGCCTTCTCATACACATCTGACATCCATGAAAGCAATTCTTCTGTGACCTGACATCTCTCTCCCTCCCCGCAGTCCAACAGCATACTGAATAAGATCTGCCTGGAACAGAGCGGCCCGATGGTGAACAAAACTCAAGTGAAAGGTGGCGGAGGAGGAGGTGGCGGGGCTACGTACGTGTTCAAGGTATGACAATGGAGGGGGATATTTTTACACTTAACTGTACACCATTTTTGCTCTCATTTGATATTCCACTAAAGCTTCCCTGTTGCTACGAGTAGAATACATATCCCAATGCAGGTTTGGGGGATACTGACATGTTGTCAGCTCGCTGTACCATTCAAGCAATTCATATTATTGAGATCAGTGGTCACTCATTAGATCAATGATCATCATCATTTGGAACCAAGAATCCATCAGGGACACAAGTTAGACCTCATCTCTCATCACTTAACGGGCCAATCTTCCATAACTCAAAGTATTCCTTTCGAGGGAAATACGTGAATTCCCCTTCTTGCGGTGAGTTAGAGGAGAAGATCTATTAACTACAAACCAGCAGTCTGTGAGTTTAGCTTGTGTGCCAGACTATTTCTTGGCCCACAGACCTTAACTCAGCACCATGAAACTGTGAATAGTCGTTTTTAGACTAATCAGTTTTTTTGATAAATTAAACATGTTAATTGGTGAGCTTTACAGGGCTGGTTGGAAGATTTTGTTACGTCTGGACAGAGCAAGGTGAGCTGTTTTCCCCAGATTCCCCAGTCTCTATTCTGGGTTTAGCAAACAAACTGATGGCTCCAAAGGAGATAATTAACATACAAGCATGAGTTGGTAGCAATCTTCTCACTGAACTCTCTGCCAGAAAGCAAATAAGCGCATTTCCCAAAATGCTGAACTAATCCTTTGGAAGAGTTGCCATTTACATGTGACTGTACACAACGATGACCCAGGTGGACAAAGGCGTGTACATCCCCCTCATCATCGCCGCTGGGGGAGGGGGCCGGGGGTACAGCAGCCTATCGGAGAACCAGCTGGAGCAGATGGACTATGACCCCAGCCAACCGGGACGCAACGGGAAGTCGTACGCTGCAGGTACGCCACGCACAGCTTCCATATGCCGGTTGTGCGCTGGATGTATGCACGTGCAGGGAAATGTAATACACTCGTAATATACTCAACTGCAGCCAGAGAGGTTAATGCAGAGAGAGAGAGAGAGACATTGTGTAGCGCATATGAGATACTGAAATGACTGAATAGATGAGAGTAGATGACTAATACCCCATTACAGTAGTGCAGTGCATGAGGCTTATCTTATCCCTGCTTCACACTGGGAAAGGCTGCATCTATTCTGTTCCCTCTGCATGCTCACTTCCAGAAGTAGAAGTGTTTATTTGCATGTCTACCTGCACTTGTAAACACATCCATTTATCCTGGAGGTGTTTACTCCTGTCTTAATGCATGCGCTTCATAGACGCTCCACCTCGGCGCGCCAATGTTCGTGTTTTTTGGGGAGAAACAAAACGAAGCGTGGCCCCCGTTCATGATTATTCATATGGGCCGCTTTGTCCCTCTGTCATTGCAGGCCAGAGCCAGTGTAACGCTACGTTCATGCTCACTGCAGGTTCCGGTATTCATTTGCTCAGAGTTGACGAACAGCCCAGAAAACATAAGATATTGATTTTTACATCTTCACAAAGCCCGAGGTTTACTTTTGAGGAAACTCGGTAAATGAAAAATTAAATATGGAGCATGTGTGGGGTGGGGGCTTTTGTTGCTAGTGTGGTGAGATGTGTTTTTTTTTTCAGTTGTTTGTATCTCTCAGGCCTCAGAGAAGAAGGAAGAAAATGAAAGGGGAAAATTAAATAGGTGGGGAATAAAGGAGGGATTGGTTTTAACTTCATTAGTTTCTTAACATTGGATATAACTTCAGTCTTGCGTTACCAGGTCTCCTTTTGCACGTTTGTGTTCTCTGCTCTAACCAGCGTTGTTATCTCTAACAGAGGATTGCTGTGTATGCATGTGTAAAAATACTCAATCCTTACATGTGCACATAAACATGCGACACGCATCCCTGCCGTTTGTCATCTTTTTTCCACAACTGTGACCCATTTAAAACCCCACTCTGTCTGCCTCTCTCTCCTGCTCTCTCTGTCACACACACGCTGATTCACTACACAGCACACAGCTCCACATCTTATCAAAGGTGTAATGTGTTTGCTGACAGGTGGAGGCGGCGGTTGGAATGACAGTGCTCCTGCCAGTCAGGGTGGCAGACCGCTGGTGCTCGGAGGCCAGGGAGGGCAGGCCTGTCAAAAGTTCTGGCAGACCCGCGGTGGCTTTGGGGGTGGCGGGGGTGGCTGTATGTCCGGGGGCGGCGGCGGAGGCTACAGAGGTTGGTCTGAGAGAAAAGTTTTTTCTCTAAAACATCTAAAAAGTTTAATAAATACACTGTCAGCTGTCAAGTTTTACCCAAACATACATACTATAGTGCCATGTGGGTTTTATACTGAGTGTGACAGAGTTGATATAAGCACAAGCACAAGCACAAGCACAAGTTGGGTTTTCTCTTATAATCATACCGGGTATACTTAAATTCCAGATCGGGGATCAGGTTATGAATCCAAGAAAGAGCTGCATGTCCTGCCCCTCTAACTGTTCAACTGACTGTATCACCCCAGTTTAGACCATACATGACTCAAACGCAGCATCAAAATATGACACCTTGCATTTGCCTGTACTGAGCAGTGTAAGATAAACTTTACCACTCCCCAGTAGATAGCTGGGTCATAACAGTGCAAAGAACACAGTATATGGTATGAAAAGCAACCAATATAAATAATAAGACAGGTAGATAAAAAGGAATCAAATGTGGTGGTAGGCATAATGCAAATAACTGTTGCATTATGTTGAATTGGGACACACAAGGATGAAAAGCAAAATTACAGCAGATGACACTAAACACTTCCAAAGTCATTGTGGACATGCAGCCCATGTGTTTCTGTGTGGATGTGTGAGAAGCGCTTTTGAAAAGTTTTTGCTCAATTAACTGGTATCAGGGCGGCGCTGAGGGTTTGTGACTGCGTTCTTTGTCCTCCCGGTTTTCAGGTGGTAACACCTCCATACATAACAACCCCACACACGACGGTGACGACGGCACATCCTTCCTCGGTCCGGAGGGGGAGACCTTCATCTATCCTCTGAAAGGTATCGTGAGAAAGGATTCTAGGCAGCACAAGCAAACTAGTCAGCGATCAGCACCTGCAGTCGAGAAATTAGTATACCTTACCTTACTAGTGTTTGTGCTTCACAGAGTGATGAGGAAACAGTTTGTGCTACTGACATTTTAAATTAATTTTTTTTGTGATACAGCTGGTTTGCTTTCTACAATACACGCTTTCAGAGCACATAACTAATATTGATTTGTACAGCAAGGTGAGGGTGAGTTACTTCACTCTGTCATATCAAAGGAGGATATTGTACAAATGCACAGCAGATATGGGTGACCAGAGGGACCAGAGTTTTCCATTCTGACAGGAGATTGATTAATTGATTAAAACAGCCCCAGATAGAAGTTGATCTGCTCAATAAATCCATCAAGTGTAAACCTGTTGATCCATCTAGGCTTCATTCTTCTTGCACATTTGAATTTGACGGGCACTAAAAACACAGCCTGAATGAAGATTTGAGCTCCAGCGATAAGCTTGTTGATCAGCAATACATCATCTATGATTCCCTCTTCACTCAGATCTATAGAAAAATAGGAAAAAAGGGAAAATGGTGAATAGAAATTGAAGGGCTTTCTGAAGTTGTCCCCCATTTGGGCTGTCAAGAACGCAATGGTATCTCTCTCCCATTGAGCTTTAATAGGGGTGATGCTGTCTGATGAGCAGTGCCGCTTTCAACAGCCACATTCTTCAATTTGTCATTGACCTTATTTCATTTTCTCTGAAGAAAAAAAAAGATTTCAGAAAGAATTTGTGTTGTTGTTATTGGTGTTTCGAACTGCACCATTTTTTTCTCATTTAATGAAGTACACATTATCCTTGTACCACTCTATTTTGGCCACAGCTGGTTAACACAATGAAGTATTCTAGCTTCATGGGCCTATGTTGTTATTTGCAGCAGGAAATCAAAATCCAAATGTTCAATCACTATTTTAGCTATTAAGGATTTTGTCTTGGGATACATCAGCACTGCAGAAACATATGTTCTTAGTCCAGCCCCCAGATGCTTCTGTTTACTGTCCCCATTTGTGTATCATCATGATAAAGAAAATCACACATTATTAATTATATAAATTTTTAGTCCACATCTGCCTATTCACCTGTTAAAGGTTTTATTATTAAAGGTTTCTGTGAGTGCTATGTATTTGCACAGGACACAGGATCAGCTTCCAAAATCTGTCATTTGATGACTTAAAGAATATCATCGGCGTAAAGATTGGGTTTATAAAGACATTTGTGGTTTGCTAGTAATTTCCTTCTCAGCTTGAACTGCACAGGCAGGTTCTCGGACTCAAGCAAAAACAGCAGGTGATGCTGGATGACCCTGCTGGGTGTACTGAAAGACCTAAAAAAGGCTCAAAAACCACACCATTAGTGTTGACAGAGGCAACCGGCCCTAATCCACTGAATACAGGCTGCTTGAAAACCAGTCAGAGGGGAGAATAATACAGATGGGACTACGCAGCCATCATATTTCCACTGCTGGGTTCTGGTAGGCACTGAAGAAAACATGCAAGATATTAGAGGCCAGGAGAGCTTCAGTGAATCTCATTTGATCCACTTGTATATTAGAGGAAATACCATTTTCATGTGCATGGCAAGGATCCAAGCAAATCCTTATTCAACAAGTTTAAGGGGAGGGAAATGCCTTATTGGTATAGAGATACTTGTCCTGACTTGAAAGGTGAGACATGATTTTATTAAACAAAAGTAAGGCATGCAGACAGAATGGCCCAGAAATATTTGTAAGATTCAGTAGAGAAGACATCATCACCTTCCTCTCTCCAGCAGAAAAATGACATAGAGTATTTAACATGACAGTGTCTAAAGATCCTCGATGCAGAGTATCACAGCTACACATTAGTATGTAGCCAGCATCTGCACTTGGGACATTTGTATTCTTCTTTCGAACCTTTGAAGTGTTTCTAGGTTAGATTTATGTATTTGTACTTATACAGCTGATAACAGAATGATGAGAGAAAATAGATTCTGCAGATGAGTGCATTTGCTGTGCTTACTAAACAGTACAGGCTTTCACAGACAGCCCATAACTAATTCACATTAGACTGATTTGTTCGTGCTTATTGTAGTTTACAATGAAGAGAACTGGTTCCTTTACATCTACTTTAAGTAATGGACATTGCAAAAACCTTTTAAAACAATTTATGGCAGCATGAGCCGTTGTGTTGTGGAGGGCAGATTTTGTTCCAGACCACAGCAGATCGTTTCGCTGATTAACACACCTTCAGTTAGAATCAGTAAGTTCATCTGGTTTAAGATCGAAGAGGGCTGGGATGAAAATCAGCAAAAATCTCTCAACCCTCCATACAATACAATGACCCACGCTGGCTTGTTTATCTCATATAGTCTATACGTGAGATAAAACCCAGCTGGTGACAAAGCTGAAAGCATAAAGTGTCACGTGAACATTTGCACCCTGGCTCTAAACCTTTGGGACCATGAATACAACCCTGACGTCATGCTGATCCATCGGCTCTCATTTTAGTTGAAGTGTGAGGTTCAAGGCTTTATTCATGGTCACACGTACCAGGGGACACCACCAGAGCACAACAGGAACACATACATAGAGTCTGAGTGGTATTTCATATTTCATATGACAAGTTCAGTCACCACATCTACAGTAATAATCATATATACCATATATTTAAACCTCTCTATGCTCTTGAGTGCACTGAGGCACCCACACATTTGACAACAAGCCTCTATTTTATAACATTTATTACTAAAAATGGTCAGAGTGGTGTGAGGAGAGATGTTTGCTGTTGATTTAATTGTTATTATTGACACTATGATCCACCATATGCTTTCTGTGCGTAGAGTGTGTGCAGGGTGATAATGGTGGTGAGATTAAGACCTAGAAAAGCCACCCTCAAATGTTCTTTGATTAGGATCAATTCTAGTAAATTACATTGCAGTGTCATTGAACTTTAGCTCATTTTACCGGCAGACTTCCTAGAGACATCTAATCAAACCCTGTTCATTTTAGAAACCTCTGCTCTGTGTGTGTGTGTGTGCGTGTGTGTGCGAATGTGCGTATGCCTACAGCTATGGAGGGAGATGGCGAAGTGTTCATCAGACCGGTGCAGAACTGCAGCCATTGCGAGACCGGCGAATGCCACGAGATCAAGGGCAGTGTCGTCTGCGTCTGTGATGACCTCACCCTGGCACCAGACGGGGTGTCCTGCATCAACTCTACAAGTCTGCTATTGCACAAACACACAGACACACACACACACACACATAATTCACCATTTGTAATGATGAACCATAGTCTCTTTCTCTTTCTTCCACACAAATATGGGAAATTAATCCAAACGTAGAGATGAGTTAAGCTGAATGTAATTGTACCTGTAATAGACTGTGACTCATTGAATAGATAATGAATTAATCCACAAAAGTAATTAAGCCTGGGAGGCTCTGTACTTTATTGAATCTTTATCTGAGGAAACGTTTTTTAATAGTCCCTCAGTCATTCATAATAATTATCAATCGGTAGGATAAGCTAACCTGTTAATGAAAATGGATGTATCTATAGCAGCATGAGCTGGTAGTTTTTAAGTGAGCCTTGTCCTATGATTCGTAATTTATCTCTGCGCTACGGTCAGATAAAAGCTCTTTATCTTATCATGTCAATGTTTTAGGATAAAAGGCTTCACCTGGATACTCATGTAGTGACACTGTACAATGGATGCTGAAATAATTTCATAATGGGCTGAATGAGTCGAGGTTCATATATCTGGCCCCTCCCATTAGACTATGTCAAGCTTGAGTGAAAAGTCTTCATGGGTTAAACTGCAACAAATGGATTGCAGACAAACCCCCGCAGAACTACAGTTGCCTCTCCAATTATGATTTGTAATCTCCAATTAATAGTGAACGTATTTCATCTGAAATGAATTCATATCACATGTCACTTTATAACTTGAAGCAAAATAACAGGGCTATTACCATCTCAATAATATCTTAATGACCTAGAGTGTCTCCTTGCCCTATGATTTGCAAATCTGTTCCCTGTAATGACAAGCAGTAGATAATTCTATGATGCTAGGTCATAAAAGGTCAAAATCTCAATATGGTCTCTCTCGGTGTGCAGATTTGTTCCTCAGCTTAGACAAGCGAAATGAGATCTCCCCTTGCCACCGAAAAAGGAATTGACATGCACCGGCCGTCGCTGCTCCTAAGCTCTGTTGTGTCATCGCTTTCACATCATTAATTAAGTTGGGGATCAGAGTGGCGAAGTGAATGTTAATACTCCTCTGGGGAAGATAACAACCGTGGAACACTGTTGTTTCCCCTTGTCTTGCAGTGGAGCCCAAGCTGACTCTCCAGCCATCTCTCTCCCACCTGGCGCTGGGTCTGTCCGTGGGCACCTCAGCCCTCATCGCCGCCCTGCTGCTGGCCGTGTCCGGAGTCATGATAAGTAAGTGTCGGCCGGTGTCAGCCAGGCAAGTTTCCCCACTGCAGATTAGATTCTGGAGGAGCGATTTCACGATTTAGATGCGTTGCGAGTATGTTTCAAGAGAACGTGTCTCAGTTTGAAAAGGTGGATACTAACCAAGCAGAGGGGGTCTAGTCTGTAGTTTAGTCAAATCTGAAAGTGGGGGGGTTTCTAATATTTTCTTTTTTCTTGTGACGTACTTGATAGTTTTACAGTTTCAGGTCATTAATAATCACTCAGATGAAACTATTCGAGGTTGGAGAGGAAAGCTTTCAACTCAAAAGCATGCACAACTTGTGTTCCCAGTACTCACTGGGCACCACTGCTTTAGAGAACAAAGAGAACATATGGCATGCAGTAACTGAACAAAATGAAGATGACAACAATAGAGATAAACGTGGTAAAAGTGGGAGAGCTGAAGTAGGTACTGATTATAAATACCCACGCTGTGCTGCAAACGTCTGAGAAATTCACATTAAAGGCGTACTTTCTGCTCCTGTCTTCTGTTTGGACAATAAGACACCTGTTCTCTCCCTCTCTCTCTCTCTCCTCTCTCACACACACACACACACAGAAAGTTCTCAAGTGTCTGCTCTGGTCCCTCTCAGACGGCCCTCAGCAGGTTGTAGTCAGAAGGGGAAGTGAGCCTCGCGGCCAGCATAGACATCCGTCTGCCCGCCAGCTTTCAAGCTATTACAGCCAGACATATGCACTCATTGAGCCATCATCTCCCCCTCACACACACCCACGCTCACTCTCACACTCGCAGACCAACCAACGCTAACAGCCAGACTCCCTACCTACACTCGCACACTCGCACGGTACGCATCGGTAGGCGAAGGCGAGCGCTCAGGAGGTGTGGGACTACCACTGTGATGAATGAAACGCGCTAATGATGGATGGCTGTTTAGCCGGCGGCTGACAGTGCTCATACATTAGACAGCACTTGATAAATAAATAACTCCCCTACACACACATAAGCATACGCACATAAATTCACACACAAACAATTCTCCCTGGGACTAATGTGTTCCCAGCCCAGGTCGAGGCTTCTAGCAGTGTAAGTGTGTGGTTGTGTGTGTGTGTGAGAGAGAGAGAGAGAGAGAGAGAGCGAAAGACAGAGAAAAAGCAGTGTTTTCATTTTCTGTGGGCTGTTCTACATGAAGTGCATTTGTTTGCACTATGCAGAAAGGAGGGGTGAGTTGTCTTGTAGTTGCATACTGGTATATATGTTATATACAGTAATAATTTAAAAAGACAAATCTGGCATCAAAAAGAGAGGAATCTATTTCACACACACAAAGGCATTCTATTTCATAAATATTCTGTTGTACAAGTGAAAGGTCTTTAGAGAAATAATAACAGTAAAAGCTTTCCACTTTGGCTAATTTTTCTACAAGAGGATCGGTTCAAGGTTTTGTTTGTTTTTAAATTGCAGATATAGCCAAAGTGGAATGAATCTCCTCTCTCATTTTTGTCTCTCCAGTGTACAGGCGTAAACACACAGAGCTGCAGTCTATTCAGCTGGAGCTGCAGAGTCCAGACTGCAAGCTCAGTAAGCTGCGGGCCTCCACCATCATGACCGACTACAACCCCAACTACTGCTTCGCCGGCAAGACGGCTTCAGTCAACGACCTGAAGGAAGTGCCGCGTCGTAATATCTCCCTCACCAGGTAAAAGGGCTGAGATTAAACGTCCAGGATCAACATTCTTGTTAGTTCAGCAAGCACTGTTATGATGGCGTGATCGAGAAGCACCATCACGAACAAATTCAGTAAGAGTTGAATACACCTGAATACACCTGAAACTGAAATTACTGACTCAAGGATAACCTAATCTGAACAAACATGACAAATGACGCAGTTCAGTGAAACGGTAATGAAATTCCATTAGTGCAAACTATTTAAATAGGCTGCACTCATAAATACGGGATGGTGTGAGAACTAGCAGTTTAAATAAAGCCTGAAATATTAAAGTGTGAAGTCTCACAGTGTACGGGTCTACTGTAGCCATCCAGGCAGCTGAGAAATTATTTTTACAGGGCTCTTTTCAATTTTTAATGTATCTTTTCATGTGTTTATAGTTCACCAGTTTATCATTCTGCTTCTTAATCTTAATGTGATGAATTCACATTATGAATGAATATTTTCCAGCATCTGGATTCATGCGAGCCATGAATCAAGTGAGATAGCAGCAAATGGAAAAATCTAAACTATAATTTGGTGTCAAAGTTCACCAGTCTAGGCTTTAACATCTGCAGCCACACAGAGACAATTATCTGTCTGTGGGCTGACGAAAAGGCTGGTGAACCACTAATTTAGAAGACTGACTAGCTATGTGCTGTTCTCAGCTCTCGTTTCTTTACCCAGTACTTGGCTCCATAAGAAATTATTCTTTGGACACAGGTATATCAAAAAAAATCTCAGCTTAAACATCACATTTCTAATACCCCCCCCACCTGCCCACCCACCCGTGTGAAAATTTCATCTGAAATTCTAAGATCTGAATGTAATTGTGAATAATGAATGTGTTTGTATCTTGAGGGGTCTGGGTCACGGTGCTTTCGGTGAAGTCTATGAAGGGCTTGCAGTGGGGATACCAGGGGAACCAAGTCCACTGCAAGTGGCAGTCAAGGTGAGTTATCACCCAGTCTCTGAAATGATACCTCTTCCTTGTTTTCAGAGGTCAACTTTGTTTGAATCAAATCATAAACTAATTGCACATCATCCAATTTTGTACTGAGAATATTTTCTCTCAGCATCATGAATGAACACAAACTTTTTTTCTGAGTTATATTTTGCCTTGCTGTTTTGCAGTTAACAGTTACAGTTCAGATATTTTCTATTTGCACTTTTCTATTTACAATAGACTCTTCCTGAGGTTTGCTCAGAGCAAGATGAATTGGATTTCCTCATGGAGGCTCTCATCATCAGGTCAGAGCTTTAACGTGAACAGAATTCTGTCTGTCAAACTGTGCCAACAAAGCCGTTTCTGATTCACTGTTTCTGTCACTGCTGTTTCTGTCCCTGCAGTAAGTTCAGCCACCAGAACATTGTGCGTTGTATCGGAGTCAGTCTGCAGGCTATGCCCAGGTTCATCCTGCTGGAGCTGATGGCCGGAGGAGACCTGAAGACTTTCCTGAGGGAGACCAGACCCCGGCTGGTAAGGCACACTGCTATCATGCTCAAGTGCACATTATCACTGAATGTTGTATTTCTTTTCCTCTTTCCTTTGGTTTTTTTTTAAACACCTTAAGCTACCACTTCTGTTCTTCTCACAAGGGCCCAGAATTGAGCACACTATGATCCAAGTTAGATCAGTCTGATTTTCAAACATGAATTCATGTTTTTTTAACAACCACAACGTGTACTACCTCTACTACCTACCTACTACCTGTTTGTCTCAGACTCACTAATATTACATTCTGGGTCTTTCTCTGCTTCCTCTGTGTTTGATCAGGAGCACCCATCCAGTCTGTCCATGGTGGATCTTCTCAACGTGGCCAGAGACATCGCTAAGGGATGCCAGTATCTAGAGGAGAACCAATTTATACACAGGTACTTCACAGCACAGTCGCACATATGAATATGCAAAACGTGTTGGCATAAACAAATATGGCATACGATTATGGATGGATGTATTGTTTTCCGTGGCCCCATATTCCTCCTACCTAAAGAGATCAGAAAGGCAGAGAGAAAAACAAACTTTAAACAGAACGTTGTACATATGGGGATGCATATCCACACATATGGAATGCAAATGCGCAAAAGAAAACATACACAAACTGAAGGAACACAGACTTGACCACATTTATCCGCCGACTTCTACTCTGACTGCATCCGTCCAAGCGGAACATATGGACTCTGCATGGCTCTTGCCTTTTGTATGATAGCAGAAAGGACAAGTGATGAGTTTAGCGTCCGAGGAGCCAGATGGGAAAGCCGGCTTGCCTTTTTACGGTCTGTATCCAAGGCACAAGTTGGCCGAACGCCCCTTCCATGTGTATTATCACATCGGCTGGTGAACCAGAGGATGTGACAAAAGAATTTTAAAACCTTCCTACTGAACCTGTCTCTCTCCTTCATGGACGTCCACGGGGAAAGACACGTGCATGTCAAAATGGGAAAAGGTCAAAATTGCTCCTGCAATCACATCAAGACAATTAAAGTGCACTCCCCTTCCGTCATGCCACTCTTTGACTTCCTAGGAATTGGCCAATGACAAACGAGGCCTATTAAACCTTGTTTGCCCCAGCGTGTCACAGTAAAGCCCCATCAATCCACCTAATGGCTGACTCTTCTCCGGAGCCTCGTGAGCCTCTATACAGCCAGCTTTTCTGCCTCCAAACCTGTATTAAAATTCACCCTAACGCTGTCCTTGAGGCTAATTTCAATTTTTATAGAGGTGTGTTTACTCAGGGGTTGAGGAAAGGGCAGGTGAACGAGGTAGGGTGGAGGAGTAGCCGCTACTAAAAAAATGCAGCTTTCTTTCAGGGATTACGGGGCTGGATGATAAGCAGTGGTGTGCCCCAACAGGTTAAATCACAGGTTTAATGCTGTCTTCACTCTGGCTTTTGTATGTTTCTGTGCTTTTCTCTGTGGTGGAATCTATCTGTTTTATTTGGGGTTTTTTGTTTTTAGCCAGTGGATCATGTGGCCTTACTCTTCAGTTACTCTATTTTACAACCGGCGTGCTCCTCAAACTGAAAAGAAGCACTGTGCTGAGGAGAGCCAGTTTAATGCAACCTCGGGTGTTAAAATAGACTAATAATACAGATTGTTCTCTAGGTGCTGCAGTGAAATGGGTCTTTACGCTGCCGTTAAAATTAACTGTAAATAAGGTCTACAGTATGAGGCCGGTTAACATTGTTTTAGTAACCGCCTGCCCTCCCATTACTGTGCTGCATGTACAATAGCACTGTGTCCTTCCCTTAAGCCCTCTGCAAGCAGTCTGTGACAGCTACTTCTGCATTTCAAGGCTCATCCTTGCCTACAAGCAAAAGCAAATCATTTGCATGAATTCTTCCAAGCCATTAAACAAGGACTACTTAGATTTAGCTGCAGCACCTCACGAGAAAGAATCTTGTTAAAGTGTTTGTGTGTGTGTCTCTGTGTGCACTCTCACATGCTGATTGCTTTCATGCTAGGATAGAAATGATTCAGTCTTCCCGAAGTCGCTAATATTCCCCGAGATGGATTGATTGTTTCTCTACATTTTCTTGAACAGGATATTCTGTGGTGTGATAGCACAATTTAGGAAATTCTCTGTAGCCGGTTTGATAACTCTGTTTACTGACACTCACACTCACACACTGACACTTCGGTCTAAATTGGACTCAAACTAAGAAGAGAGAAACTGAAAAGCAAATGGATGCCCTAGAAGCAATGTTGTTTTTATTTCATATTAAATGATTTAATATCAGACTTGTAGTAGTACTATAATATTATAAGTTGAACACTTCTGGCACATTGAAGTGGGGCGACCATGCATGGTGCAGTCCCTGCCTCAGTTTAAATCAGCCTGAACTTTTACTTTATCCTCATTGTGTCATTTCACATCCAACTTAATCAGAGTGTTGAGGCAAAACATCAAAACAACATGTTCCCGTCCACACGCTCACAGAGCTTAGTGCTCCGGTTTCTATCGTTGCTAGTTTTCCAGCCCGTCCCCATCTCATGATCCAGCGTGAGCTCAGTGTCGCACGATGTTATTTTGATGTTAAATTCTGCGTATTTATTGGCCCTAGTGCACACTTGTCTTCAGCGTGACGAGGAGCAGTGCGCTCACAACGTCATTTCTTAAGACGGTAAGAAAGTCCAACGCCTGGGGAGCAGAATACAGTGTGTGGGCTCTTTTTCCTTTTCCCCCAGACAGGAGTAGAAACTACTGTATTTTCTCAAAGAATAACCAACCCCATACAGTGCAAATATGAATTTTATGAATTTTCTCCTCTAACCCACTCTGCCTACATGTACTGTGGAACATTTCAATCTTCTCTCTGGATGCACCGTGTGGGCAGAGCTATAAAGGCACTGTAGGAAACTATACACCTCACCCGCTTGCCCAGGGCAACTTGGTTGTTACACTAAACTTCAGATCCAACAAGGGAGCATCTATAGGTGTTCCATACATGGGGCTTATAGATGCAAATAAATGAAAACCCAGGGAAAATCAAGCCGTGAGCTAAGCTGTGTGAACGTCAGTGTTCATTTTACCCCCCATACATTAAAAATCCCATAACTTCAGACCCACAGTGGCAGAGTGTTGGTGTGTTCGAATAAAAACTCCATTAATCTGAGCAGTAAGTACATGCAGTGACCTGACAGTCTGTATGTGTTTTTCTCATCTTTCAGGGACATCGCAGCTCGGAATTGCTTACTGACCTGCAAAGGGTCTGGCCGCGTGGCAAAGATTGGAGATTTTGGGATGGCTCGAGATATTTACAGGTATGATTCCAGCACAGGACGCTGACTGACTGACTAAGGCAGACTACCCTGGTAGGCCGAAATCAAGACTCTGAGTCCAGATAAGGTCTAAAGGGGCCTGAGACAAAACTCCATTAACTGAGAAATGAGAAAGAAAAATATTTACATCGAATACCCAGGAACAGTATTATCATGATTGTTTGCGGAGTTAGCAATATGAAATATCCCAGCCTCCTAACCAACACTTCTCAATCATTGCATGCAATAACCACCACATGAATATTTAAACTCATATGAGTGTCATCCAATCAGACAATCCTGTGGTCAAAGTGTAATTTAATACCAGACTTTAACCCCCCTCTCTGAGGAAGTTCAAGTCTGATGCAAGTTTCTCAACAGTCTCGATTAACTCCAAGGGTTTTTCACTCTGTTTGCCAAAGGAAACTGTGGGTATGAACAATTCTTCAACCACAGTACATGGCAAATCCAAATGCAAGAGCAAAAGCTGAGAAAGCTGCACTCAGCAATAGAGAGGCATTAGATCTTTTCGCCGTTTGCTGTTATGTGCAAGCTATATTCGACTGCATGGACATATAATACAGAAGAAAAACATGATCAGATTTGGACTATTTCAGAGAAGTACCAGCTCTAATTTTAAACAGCATGGCGATTACCATGAATACTTTGGAGCTGGTAAATGTTGACTCTCAGCTGTGTAAGTGTTTTTATTCTCCATCACGCTGCCGTCCTGATGCCTCCTTTTAATCTACATCAGCTCGTCTGTAGTCCCAGCGGCGCCTCATTATTCTTAGCTCAAACTTTTTAATACAGCTACCCACAATTTCACGTGACGCCATTTAAATGAATGCGCAATCCAGCAGGGAATTCTCCAAAGCCTTTCATCTGGTAAGAAATTAGAGCAGGGGACATATGTCACAACATTCAGCTATATCAACGCAGCACTTTCAAATCATCCGATGGAAAGTCACACAAGAGCAAAGTCACTCTCAGAGCATCCGGGAGAGGCTGTTGCACAATACCCCTGGGGAGCCGCATTAGGAGCGCTTGATTTAATTGCTGATGTCAGTTTTTCAGGTGCCTCGATGTGATTTTGTTTTTATCTCTCAGCCTGGAGCCGTGGAGCCGGGGCTGGGATTTTTTTTTTTTATTATCATTGTTATTATTTTGAGAGGGAGGGGTCTTGCATGCACATTGCCGCTACGCCGTCGGTGTGTTATTTTTGCTCTTTCACAATGTGGCCATCCTGCTATTTGACGAGGAGACACGGAAGTCCTTCTGAGGTCGTCGCAGGGGACGGGTGTTACAGGGAGGGACCGGGACAAGGCTTAATGTCAGCTTTTTATATTGTGGAGAGGAGAGCCGCAGGCGAACTTGCACGTGGTATTCCATGGACTTCCTCTCTTGCACGCATGCTTGCACACCGGTGATGCAGCGGTAAATAAAAAGCTGGGTAAACAATAGCTGCCAGTCAGTAATCATCCAGAGGTAAACAGCCGCCACTATGAAGAGACTCAGTGTGCCTTCAGAAAAGAATTGTTATTTGCCTTAAATGACCGTATTCTCCCAGGAACAAGAGACTGACGGTGGTGTGTGGTGTGACTTAAGGTTGCACTGATTCAGCCTTCTGCATACACACACATGCACACACACTTGCACGCACACGGTATGCAGAACAAAGTCATTACACTCAATAGACAGACAAGCATTAGTCTCCACATTGTGTTCCTCTATCTTACTCTCCATTCAACACAGTCTGCCCGATGCCTCTGTCTCTCACTGTACCTCTAACACTCTATCCTCCAGCTTCCCTTCTGCACACTGAATTGCTCACACAAGGAAAAACGCACACGCGTATAAAATACCCCCATTTGTGCTATAGATTTCCTGGGACTGTATTTAAGCCTCCCTAATCTGCGGCTCAGCTTTCAGACCGTGTTGGTGGTGTTAGCAGTTGTAATAAATAATGTCCATAAACCCCATGCTAAAAAAAAAAAAAAAGGTCGATCCACTGATAGGGCGGGATTATCAGTCTTATGCTCAACATTTTACAATCCTTCAATCGCAGTATTTCAGCATTTTCTAATGGGCAGATAACCGATGGAATAGAAAAGTTTCATGTGCTCAGATCATGTTTCTTTAAAGATTTAGTTTACGTGAAGAAAAGGTGGCGGCCGTAAATATATTGCAACAAAAAATGTAGGAGATCATGGCAGCCAGGTTTTTTTGAAACTCCTTATCGCTGAAAGCCTTTTCATCCACTGAGCAGCCGCTGTCACAGCTCTGTGATCTAATTGCATCTTTTTATGAAAGCCAGTCTGCTCCCCTTGTCCATCCGTCTGTCCATCCGTGAGACCCATTCTTATGAATCTCAAGGGCGCCTCGAGGGAATTTCTTCAAATTTGGCACAAACGTTGACTTGGACCGAAAGGTGAACTGATTAGAATTTGGTGGTTAAAGGCCAAAAGCCTCAGTGACCTCACAAAACCAAATGTTTTTGGCCATAACTCAAGAATTCATATAAGTATGACAACATTTCACACAAATGCCCAGTGGGATAAAATAAGGTGAAAACAATACACCTAATACCATGTTATTAAACTCCTTCAAAGTCTTCGCCACATACATTATATGAGTCTGGACAGACATAGATTTGAACTGCAATTTGACTGGTTTGGTGGAGGCAAACAACCAGTGGGTGATAATTCTGGGCTTTATTGGTAATAGACAAGAAAATTAGAGGGGTACCAGGTACGGGGGTGCAGGGTAGACAAGATGGTGGCAGGATTCAGTCCTCTAATTGTAGCTCTAAAAGTGGGGGAGGAAACTGATTCCCTTCACTGAATTGATTGTGTTATTCTAAATGATAGATTAAAGAGTTGGGTGGGGATCTGTGTGCCTGCCCTGCAGTGGTTCTTAGCTAATCTGTCAAGCAAACAGACTCAACTAGTGATTGTTTTTTCTGCTTTATTGATTATGTGAAATTTCCTTCAAGGCTAACTTCTTATGCCAATAGTTTGCTAAGCATATATTTCCCTTTTAGCCATATTATCTGACAGCATGCCATCTATATTCATCTCTACTTGCAGCTCCCCTGAAGACACACAGCTGTAGCTACGAGTTAAACCAAACAATGAGTGCTGGCTCTTGTTATTTGCCTTAAATTGATACTGTGGAAAATGCAGTTGTGTCTTGATTCATTTAACCTTCAAACATGAATTTACATTTGAGTAAATATCACACCAAAACGATGGTTTTAAGCAAGTAAATAACGTTGACAGTTTAGGCTTTGGAAGCAGCTGGTTAAGTTAAGAAGGTGGGATCAGCTACAGATTGTGCATATTGCATTTGTTGTAGTTTCCTGGCACTACTTACACAGTAGTTTGGATTTCATGTTACCGATTACTTTTAGGCCATGCATAGCTCCGGATTCTCACAGTACTTCAGACATTTTTGCCCCTGGTGAGCAAGAGCACAGCTTGAAATCAGCCTGAAATCCTCCTTAAACTAAAGACAAAATGTGATGGGTCACGCAGTCCGGGACCATTGGCTTTGGATACCATATCTGAAGAGCTCAGGCTCCCAAAACCACAATCTTGTCTTCTTCTTCTTCTTTTTTTTTGCTTGTTGTCCCGTATTTTATCCAAGCTGCAATTGTCTGTTTTATTCTCTGCCACCATGTTTTGGTCTGTTTGCAAATCTTTTCAATTCTCTGTCTTATTTTAGTTTGTGTAGTTTTTATTTGTCCTGGGAACAGCAACCAAGCACAATGCTCTTCTCTCATCCTGCTTCAAATTCACACCTGGGAACTGCCCACTGTAATTATAGTCCTTCAGCAGCTCCAGTAGAGCAGTTGGAGCTTCACTTATTTGTCTAGATTTGATTCATTTTGAAAACAAAGAGAGAGAGTGTCACTGCCACTGCTTACGTCTCCCAAAAGGCCCAGGGATTCGAACTGGCAACCTTCCAGTCACAGACCTGTGTCTACAGGCTAGCACCGCTTTTTATCATGGAGCACTTGCCATGTTAACAAACAACTGCTTACGGGGGGGAAAAGTGCGATTTTTATGACAAAATCGCTCGGGGTAAACAGATTTACTCCTCTGCAACGGCAAACGACGCCAAATGATGCTTTTCCCCAGCTAAAACACAGCTGACACCACTTAACTCGGATCTTGACGTTTGTCCATTTTTCCCGTGCGGACGGGGGAGCCGAGCAGAGCCCAGTTCGCGCCTGTCCTCGCCGCCTCGAGCAGGGCGAGATGAACCAGACAGTGACCTCTATCAGTACCAACAATCAGATAGAGCACACATCAGATAATTTCTCCACCAACGGCAAGCGCCAGGCAGCATTAAAAATGGCTCAGACAGGTCTCGGCCTGGTGAAAAAGCTGCCTCTCTCCTCTCAGCGAGATAAGGAGTTCTTAGAGGGTCTCTCACACTGACATGTTAGCAAGCTGAAAATGTGATTAGAGCGCTGATCCAATCGCACTGACAAACAGTGAATTAATTGCTGGATTTTAGAATTTTTCTTAGTTTTTCTTTTTTTTTTCGTGGCTGTTGTTGCCATCTGCTTTTGAGGACAGCGGTGTTGCCATGGTGACAGTGCTGCAAACTACAGATTTCTTTTTACGATTGTTCCCTTTTTGATTATTTGTAGGCAAACAGGAAAGAATATTACTATTATTATTAGCCAAGTGGTTAGTCGTCAAACATTTTACCATTCAAAATGTGTGTGTGTGTGTTTGTGTGTAGGGCAAGCTACTACAGGAAGGGTGGACGTGCCATGCTGCCAGTGAAGTGGATGCCACCCGAGGCCTTCATGGAGGGCATCTTCACATCTAAAACAGACACGTGGTAAGAATCCCTCTGACCTTACCGTGAGTTCACCGCCTATATTTCACACTCAGACGCCTGCTGTCCCAGTCTGCCCGCTTCCTCCCTTTCTGTTATCCACCTTCCTCCGTCCTTCAACGCCTTTGATCCCGAGCCATGTTTTTTTTTCTTTTTTTTTAATTCCTTGTCTTGTCGCGATCTAATTCTCGTCCTCTGGTCTCATCCTTTATAGCTTCAGCTCTGATGATGCTTATAATTTATGACTTGATTGTCCTTAGTCTCACCCTCTTTCCTCCTCTCTGCGTAACTAATCTTTCCTTTCATCGTCTCCATCTCTAAGGTCATTCGGGGTTCTGCTGTGGGAGATCTTCTCTTTGGGCTACATGCCATATCCCAGCCGCAGCAACCAGGAGGTGTTGGAGTTTGTGACCAACGGTGGAAGAATGGACCCACCTAAAAATTGCCCCGGGCCGGTGTAAGTGCAGATCCAACACACAGATGCTGTTGGATGCATTCGTATGCCTCACATGAACCAAAAGGAGAAGGCGTTCCCCTGAGGTCTAGTTAAGCCTCTCCATAACATAAACAAGAATACGAGGTATACATCGTATGCGTGAAAAAAAGAAGACAGAGGCTGACATGAAAGGCTCAGATGACTTGCCGATATTTACACGCAAACGAGTTAAGCCCTAGGAGGCGTCATAGCGTTTTAAGGGAGACTGCTCTCGGTGCTTTTAATATGGATACCGCATCGATAGTTTTCTTTCATGTTTGTTATTTAGAAGAAGTCATGGGGAGCTGATAGAGAGCTTAAAAAACATTTCCATATCGCACTCTCTTTTTCACTCACCTTTCCACTGCCGACTCTATTAGAAAACATATATGGGCTGATGCACACACACACATCTTCTCTCTTTCCCTCGTGTACACATTCGAGCCACACTTTGGTCTTTCTGTGATTTCACAGCTTCATGCGTCGCACCTGTTGGCCGCAGCTTTGCAGATTGCTCCTCACGTGACTTTGCGACGTGCCCTGCGTGTTCCTTGTAAATGTGTGGGGCTGGTTTTCTCTGACAGAGTAAACAGCAGCGTCTCATTTGTCTCCCAACAGGACACCATAATCTGCATCTCCCATTCAACACAGACTGGTGGGAGATTAGGCTTCCTTTCTGCCAGAAGGGAGAAAACAGCTAATAAGAATATTTTGTCAAAATAGATCAATCTGGCATTTGTTCAACCAGCAGGAGAGATGTTGCAGGTCAGCCTCTGTTTTCTGTTTGTTTCCTCGACACCGAGTGGGAGAAAATGTTTTCATTCAGTGTTTTCTGCCTGGGTGTCTCTGCCCATCAACGTGCATCTTTAGGTACCGTATCATGACCCAGAGCTGGCAGCATCAGCCAGAGGACAGGCCGAACTTCTCCACCATCCTGGAGAGAATCGACTACTGCTTACAGGTAACTAAACAGAGCACAGCATGGGAGCCAGACCGCCATGGAAACTCTGAGTTAAAGCTGAGCCTTTAGAGGAAAATACCTAAATATGATTTAATGTGCCATTCTGTTCTGTAAATTAAACTCCAAGCCTGTATTGGTTATCTATAAAGAAAAAAACACCCGATGAGAATCAGATAAAATGATGCAGCTGCTTGCTGTTATCCTTCCAGGTCTCTTTTTGTATCTGAAGAGTCAGCCACAGAAAAGTCAGCGTGTAATTAATACCCTTAATTAGTTTTCTTTAGAAAGAACTGATTTTGCTAACATTACACAAATTATATATGTAACCTTACATATTTATTTTTCAATATAGCTCACCACTGTAGCTACTTGAGCTTGAGTTTGTATATAGACAGCAGGTAACTATGGAAAGAGATAATTTCATTTTAGATTTTAGAATTTATGTTAATTAGCTACAGCTCACTACATTTACTAGCAAGAGTTTTCATTACAGCTGAAGCAGGCGTTGGCTGGAATATCATCCCTACAGCTTAACTTTTAAGAAATCGCCCTCTTTCAAATTTAGATTCAACTCCCAATGTTAATGACCACAATGACAACAACTCTGATGTCTTGATGGTTTACCCCAAATTTAGGACCCTGATGTGGTGACCATGCCCTTGCCTGTAGAGTATGGACCTCTCCCTGAAGAGGAGGAGCGAGTACCCATGCACCCTGACGACCCCTCAGGTCCAACCGTGCTGGTGAATGCCCAGGTGCCTGATGGGGAAGCTCCAGCCAGCCGCCATCTTATCCCTCAGAGGAGAACCGGAGAGGTGGGGAGCACACTGTTGTGACGAGCACAGCACTGGAGGCCAAAGCACAGACGTCGGTTCAGCCCCAGCCGTACCTCCAACAGCACCAGCAGCCTCACGCACAGACCTCCATCGCCATGACAACCACTAACACAGTCACCTCCACGGCCACCTCGACACTTACTGCCAAGGGACCTCATGTCACCACCCAGCCCAGCCCTGAAGGGGGGCACATCAACCTGGCATTCACCCAGGGCCACCCGCAAGAGAAGGAGGGCCACAGCGGGAAGAGCACCAGTCTCTGGAACCCAACATATGGCTCCTGGTTCCTGCAGCAGAGGAAGCAGCAGCAGCAGCAGAGGCAGGGAGGGGTGGGAGGAGCAGGAGGCAGCAGCGGCAGGGTGCCCGGCGAGGGGCAGGAGCACGTGGGCCGGACTGTGGCTGAGGTGGCAGGGGCGCTGGGTCTCCAGCACCAGCACCAGCACAAGCAGTTCCAGCATCAGCTCCAGCAGCAGCACCAACTCCAGATGCTGCACCATCAGCAGCAGCAGCAGCAGCAAGGTCTGTGCAGACCCCTGTTACCCCCACCACCACCTCCAGCTGCCCAGTCACCTCTGCTTTTAGATTCAGCCGCCTTGCCCCCGGTTCCCCTCTACAGACTGAGACGATTCCCCTGTGGGAACATCGGCTATGGCTACCAGGAGCAAGGCATACCACTGGAGGCCGCCCACGGTAACCCCAACCCACCCTCACAACCCCCCCCACCCCAGCAGGGCACCTCCATTCCCTCCTCAGCTGCCCACCAGAGGGGGGTCTCCATTCCGACCTCAGTGTCCTTGGGTCGGTCAGGTATGTCCGAGGACACAGCCGTCCGCTGCTGGTCACCATGGGGACAGTGCAGGACCCCAGGCTGCCCAGGATGGAGGGTCACAACGCCACTGTGCTTTAGCCCAAATGCCTGTACCGCTGGTCTTTTTTTCAGGCCCTGTCTTTGGAGACTGTGTGTTCACAAAGCAGCACACAAAGCAGAAAACACTGTGTCGGGACAGAGACCGTTTTTACACCGCCCCTACCGTTCCACCATTTTGTTTTCTTCCTCCAGTTCGGAGAGAGCCCATCTCGCTGAAACAGAGCTGGATGAGTCCATCAGGCTTTTCCCATGAGAACCATGGAGGTGTGTTAAACTCACCAATGGATGCTAAAGCACATCAGAGAACTTTGGGAGGCAAAATGTAGAATAAAGGCTAGTTTTAAGAGTTTAAAAAAAAGTATTTTTTCAATGTTGGAAGGATCGTGACAGAGTGAGAATACTGAGAGAGAATCAAATGGAGAGTTTATGGCACAGGAAGACACAAGGACAACTTTCCATCTGGTAGCGACCAGGAGCGAGCACAGATGCCATGTGTTCATGTTGATGGCTGACAATGTCTCTTGTCTAAGAGGGCGGACTATCAGGAGGATTCAAATCTCTATATTTTGCCAGACTTAAGACTTTGAGTCACAAACTTTGGTGACCAGATTGACTGTAGCAACTGCAAAGTTGCCTTCAGCTGCCAGCCACATGTGTCAGTTCTACTACAGAATCCTCACACTCTTCCTTATCGACATCCTTTTGGAAAAACAACAGTGTGGTAAATAACTTGTATTACACTATTTTTCAAGAATATCACAGAATCGGACACTGGATTACCACAGACATTTATACAAAAAAAAATACTGGAAAAATGTGTTTGTTGGTGTTTGCTTGCCTGCTTGTTTATTTATTCATTTGTTTATTTATTATTTTGGAAGTGGCTCTATAAATTATTCATGAACATGCTTCTTCAAAACCCAAACCAACTCATTTTGCATCAGCTGGTTTTCTCTTAAGGTTTTTTTTTTAAAGCTGCTGGACTAACTCTAAATATCCTGAACAGTTTGTTGGAACACTGAGGAATCAGTTGTGTTCCTCAGGGTGGAGCACAGAGTAGATAAACAGAGCGCTGAAGCAGGTTGGGGAGATTATTTGACAAAAGAAATAACGGATTAAAGATAAGCCCCTTTCAGCAACATTTAAGAGTTCAGCTATTTCTCAAGATTTGTAATAACTTGTTGCCCCATGTACTATTGAAATCACTGCTCCTTTTGTTCACAACTCCATTCTGCTGAAAGAGTGCTTTGAGACAGTGAAGTCGGGCCTTTTCTTTGCTTATTGCTTTTTCAGTAACCTTTTATTAATTCATTTCCTGTTTTAAAAAGAAAAAAATTTTCTTTCTTTATTTTTTTTGGTCCAGATATAGAAACATAGTGGATATTGCTGAATCAATCTTAACCTTCAAATTGCTATCTCGAAGCACTCTACATTCCCTACATTTGCATATTTTATCTTTTCTATTATAGGATGAGTGTTGTGGAATACAAATGAGTCTGAGTGAAAAGTTTGAATACAAACTGCTTCTGCTCCACATGTGAATAAGAGCCGAGAACGCTTCGAGTCTCACTCCGCTCATTTTCACACGCGTGGTGTTCACACTCGTCCGTGTTTTGAGTCTGCTTTTTTTTTTTTTTTTTAGTTTAAAGGACAGTTGAGAACAGTGTATCTATCAGATAACACCAGGAGCGTGGCGGTGTCGATATTTAGGTGAATGATGACAATATGTGTCAGTTTTTTGATGCTTCTGCTTGACTGTATTTGCAATGCTGTCGGTCCCTCTGCTGTGAAGCGATGACGAGCTGTCATGTATGTGTCATGGCGCTCGGTGACAAATGCATTCCTGTGGGCCAAGTCAATGAGCAAGTTAAATATTGTCTGACGAAAAGTACTTTGCTTTGTCTCCAGTACCTGTGTTAAAGGCCTTCATTCTGTGTTCCCTCCACAGCTCATCCCCATCGTTTGATGTAAAAAGACAAACTGAACTGCACCTGTAAATGTTGTAATTATAAGGTATTGTACTATGGCTCTGGTAAAAGCTGTAAATTGCCCTTCAGAAGACATTCGCCAAAATTAATAAATTACTATATAATGACTGCTTTGCGTTTGTATTTTCTACCACACGCTGGGATTGGGGCAGAGTTAATCAAATTAACTGAAATAGGACGGGGGTGATTACATTTTTAGGAGCACAATCATCTACCACAGTCATGCAGCAGCTTGTTCAGTGTGACATTTTTAACATATTATTAACTGCTAACATTAGTAATGTTCTTTGTTTTAACCCTTGTGCCCTCCTCAAATTTACTACCCTTTGGACGCCTTCGTGGCAAAAATGTACACGCACATAGAAACAATCATCATACATCAATATTTTTTTCTGCTTTTTTTTCATAAATCTCTTAAACAACTTCAGACCTGCTCAAAACTACCAAACATTCAATCATTTTCAGGTTTTTTAACTTTTATTATTTATCACAAAAAAAACACAAAAAAATATTAAATAATTGTTTTCCATAAAATAAATAGTAGGGGGATGGGGCTTTGGTGGTGATTAGAGTCTTGGATATGTCAAAGATTGAGCAACAAAATTGATTTGATTGCATTATTTGATTGCATTTTTTATGTAGTGTCAGATACTCCCTTTGGACACCTTTCGTGGCCAAAAATGCCCCATTGACTTCCATTAAAACCACAATTTTAAATCTCACTGCCATTACAGTATAAATCCATGCATTCTGTAATGTCAGCATTTCATTTAGAAGAAGAGTAGTGATATTTGACATTTTTACCATATTCAACCATTTTTACCATTGTAGGGCAATGCATGGAATTCATGCCATGTGACTACCGGGGGACCCCAAAAGGTTTTTTTTGTGTGTGTGTCTGTGTGGGTGAGAGAGAGAGACAGTGTGTGAGAATGTGTGTGTGTGAGAAAGTGTGAATGTGTGTGTGAGAAAGTGTGTGTGAACATGTGAGCATGCACTGATCATTTCAGGAGTGAAAAAAGGGCATCTTTTGGGGGATGTGTTTCATGTATCTTTGAAGAGGTGCTTGAGTAAAAACATGGCCTTTGCTGTACTCAAAAACAAAAACAGATAAAGAATAGATAAATATCAGCTTGGATGAGGGGTCATTTCATTGGTGAGCAGAAAAAGTGGGTGCCTGAATGTAGCACAGCGACTTGGCATGAGATGGAGACCAGACTTGCCCGTTCTTCGCTGTCCACTCACTGTTAGGATGAGCAGGATCCTCAGTGTCCTCTCCACTTTCAGAGCAACGGACAGAGGCTCTCACAGAAGTGAAGGACTCGAGTGGGCATTCCATGTCAGACTCCTCCTCAAAGCTTGTGTCTTCCCCAGATGAGTCCTGCAGCTCACTGGCAGATAAAGGCTGCATGACCATTTCTAAAGCCTCTTCTGCACTGAAATGCATCTTCATTTCTGCTTTGGTCTTTTTCTTTTTCTTGCAAAAAATCATGTCACAAGCTGCAACACAGCCAAAATGATCACCAAATAAAAAAAAAAGTTGAGAAAATGTACAAAAATGCCCGAGGAGGACATAAGGGTTAAAAGTGTAGCACAATGCCAGGAACAGCACTGCAGGTCAAACCTTTCAGTGTCTGTCAGTGTTACTTTAGTTTGACAGCAGTAGCCTTAAATGTTATTGGCAGCACAAACGCCTGTTGACACACAGTGGTATTGGTAAAAGCTGGCACTACTGGACCCGAGAGGCGGGGCTTATTAAAGACAATGAGTCTTGTGTGCAGCAGCTATTTAAACGACTGGTACCATGAACCCTGTGTTTTGTTAAACCCTTCAGTTTATTATTTTCTTTCAGGTCGGTAAAGTTTCTCACTAAGGTCCATCAACCTCCACACAAAGTCCTGTTTACCTCAGCAGACTGCTTCAGAGAAAACAAATGGCTCAGTCCCCAAAGTGGCTCATTTACACTTTTGAGTGTGTTACCGGGAGCAGCACAGTGGGGCAGTGCTTAGCACTAACCCACCAGCCAGTTGGGGTCCATTTATATGGAGTTTCCATGTTCTCCCCTCGTCTTAGGTTAGTTTGCTAATCTAAATTGCCTGTAAGCGTGAATGGGTATTTGACAGCCCTGTGATTCACTGGAGAGTCCTGGCCAACCCCCTGCCTCTGGGATCAGCTCAAACCCCTTTCGACCCTCTAAAGATAAGCAGTATAGATAGAGATGGAGGAAATGCTATAATTTTACAAGTGTTCCAAAAATATGTACTTGTGTTATGAATGAAGCAGGATGTGTGTTTTATTACACAGCAGGACTGCAACTCTGACTGATCACAGGTTACCTGCACTAACTGCTATCTCATCTTTTAGTTGGATCACTCTTCCATGATAGAGGTAAGAGGTTCCTATAGGAATAAACCTCTTATTCTGATTCAGAATATTCTTAAAATCCTACGCACATCCACAATCTACTGCTGCATAAATGAAAATACAATGCCGTTTGCTGGTGTCAAACTGGAGATTCAGATGGTGGTGTTTTCTGATTGCACAGACTGGACTCTGTAATCAGGATGATTGTAGTCCTCCCAGTTTTACACACTACCATTGACCCCAGCTGCTGACATCGTGCCCTCAGCCAAGCACAGAAGACCTCCCATCGAGTTCTTGCAGGGGTCAAAGCAGCCTGCTGTGTTTGATCATTTACAGCAACACCACCAGCAACATCGTTCCTTCGCTTTTTTCGTATGTTGGGCTTGCCCAACTGTCCTCTGGTATTATAACGTTAAAAATTCTGAATTTCAGTCTCCCACTTAAAAGGTGTAAATGTACTTAAATGTGCAGTCTCTGCTCAGCAAGTCCGTCCGTCTTTCACTTGCTGTGTGTGATTGATTAAAACTCACCTCGGACTTCCAACTTCATGTCATGGATTATTATATTGAAACAACATATTAACATATTATATTCATATTCAATGACCTTGAAAAATCCTGCAGCTCTACTATGAATATATTTTTCTTAAAGACTGTTTGTCACACACAAAAGGTTTTTTTATATATATATATATATATATATATATATATATATATATATATATTATATTTATTTTATTTTATTTTATTTTTTTTTTTTACAGTAACAACTATTGAAACACACACGTAGCAAATGATCCTCAACTAATAAAATATCTGTAGTAGAGCTGTAGGGTCACATAAGGTCCTATGAATGTAACAAAAGTTTTTACATTATTTTTTCAAAGAAAATTCAAGGACATTAAGTGGAAAAGTTCCGAGTTGGCACGTACTGACCCTGTTGTGCTACCGTAGCCGGTCCTACTGCATATTTATTACTGACAAGCCTTAGTTTTTTCCTTTTTATTAGTATGTGTTTATCCCTGCTGTGGCCCCGGTTAGAAATAAGAAGGTAGTAAAAAAAAAAAAAACACACTCTTTAATAGAAAAGACATATTTCCAACTAACAAGCAGCTGACAGACAGAATAAAGAAACAGCATAAAAGAAAATATATTCAGTTTTGTGTCGTGATTTATTCACTTTACAAATAAAAAAGCAGTTTCATTCCATTTCATTCACTCTGACAGATAAATGGGGGGAAAGGGGAAGGAGAGTGCAAGTCTCCACAGACATTCAAGAGAGTTTCCGCTGATATTCAGTCTAAACAGTCCAAAGAAGTGTTCTGATCAAAAAATGATGTGTCCACATAACCGACTCAATCCATATTTACTAGCTGCCATAAATCCTCAGACCAGACAACACATGTATGGACAGTCAGGAAAAATGTCACTCTGTACTTGTTGTTCTGTTAATTGTGGAGTTTATGTGGGTTTTATGCCAATAGTGAAGTTACTGTTATTTAAACCAGTTTATAATGCTACTGCAGCTTGTTAAAGGAACAGCAGGAGGCCAAACTCAATAACATATTTAATGAAACAAATGCAAGTCCCGAAAAAGAAATCTCCACATACATCATCGGTGTGAGGAGGATGAAGAAATCAATGCAACACATACAGCATTTGCAATGCTATGTTTGGTTGATAATTTATATAATAATGATTTCTGAAGCTCAGAAAATAGCCTACGTCTCATTTAATTTAATTCTTGATTTCTTTCAGTTCAAATTTGATTTATAGATAAGTCTCATACTATGATAAAGCCCACAAAAGCATTTTAATCATTTCATTTTCTAGCAAGACTGAAAATTCAAAACATAAAATTTTGTGAGTCTTTATCTCACATTTAAAAGGAAGGTTCAGTATTTTCCACCTTGAGTCTCATAACAGTTGCCGGAGAAACAAAGACTCTGGCAAAATGTAGAAGATTCTGTTTGGTTAATGGCTGGTGCAGCTCAGAAACAAATGTTTGAAATGATTTGTGTAAAAAGCAGGTTTAGTTCAAAGCTGTTGGAGGCTTGTCCCAATATATGGTCATTTGCAAAAGTTTCCCTGAAGCTTCAAAACGGAGGTGGTGAGTACACAGTTACTACAGCCCATGCTCTCAACGGACGCAGAAATTAAAACACAACCCGGTTTGAAAAATACCAAAATTTTCCTTCAACATTAAGCAAGCTGTGCAACATAAGACAGCTCAGCTCAGACACTCTGATTTAAAGCAGCACACCAGATGCCGAAATGCCCCCTTTAAACCTGAAACAACCTGGAGGACAGACAGTTTCATCTCCTTTATTTGACAGTCGACAATGCAGAGAGCAAGATAGAACATGGGGACGGAGAGGGAACAAAGGTCTGCGGCTGGGACGGGAGCAGGGACATTGAGGTTACATGGTACGTGCTGGGACGGCCCGGACAGACAGTTCAAAAGGAGATTTTTTTTTTTTTTTTTTTGGTAGTTTAATGCAGCTGCTGCCATTCTAATCTGCAAGTAGAGAGCTGCTGTGCTCCGGAGATAAAGTCTCCTGCTACATTACTCTACTAAACATGCAGAGCAGTGTGCTAGACGATGGACAAGAGGGGAAGGAAAAATGAAACACTGGAGTTCATTTTTCTCATTTTAGGAGAGTAATTTGAGCTTGAGACCCCTGAATTAGAAGCTGCAAAAATCTTCATATGCAGTGTTTATTTACATGCAAGTGATT
Organism: Scortum barcoo; assembly: GCA_023238725.1. NCBI lineage: Eukaryota > Metazoa > Chordata > Actinopteri > Centrarchiformes > Terapontidae > Scortum > Scortum barcoo. The sequence continues at coordinate 20,294,523 of CM041539.1, read as the reverse complement.
CAGTTACATGCTTTGTTGCATTGATGTTGGGAGTCTTGCTCTGAATAGGTGAAAGAAGATTTGAAGCTTGCAAACAGTAAAGTCCTTTTAAATCAATATTTTGTGTCAAATCATTACAGTTCACTAAGGTACAGTAGTTGTGTAATAAACAGGATTATGAGCTGGTCATTATTGCACAGGGTGGATGGAGACCCCAGCAGGATTATCCCCATATTGTAAACATGTCGGCAAATGTAGAGGCTTGTGTACCTGCCAGTATGTATTTGCTGGCGATAGCAAACAGTATTTCTTGGGAGCCAGCTTTGCCTGCGCTGCTCTCCATCATGTAAAAAGGCAGACTGGAGTCTCACTTCATGGTCGTACTAAGATCATTTGTCTCCCATCAGGGATCAGCGCTACACACAGTACAAAGTGCTGATGGTGCAACTATGCACTTACCATACTGTGATGCAGTATGACTGAGCTTTGTTTCAGGGGGGTTTTTTTGCCTTCATCTCATTTTATACTACTGATAAACCATTTAAATGCAAGATAAAGGGGTTTGGGGAGTCAAACAGCAAAATGGTGCGTCAAAGGGAGGCCCATCCATTATTTCAAAAAGCTATATCCAAGCAGACAACAAAGATATTGCCATGCCGAGAAGCTGAATTCAGAAGCAACACTGTGTTTCCCACAGTTTTTCTCACCCACTGGAGCTCTCTGCACGCTGCTTTCAGTGTTTCCATTTATATATGCAGGTCATTTACATAAGCACTCACTATTAGCAACAATAATGTAATGTTTTCCCAAGAATGAAATAAAAAGAGCAACCACAGTGTAAAGTCATTATTATAAGCAATTAAGTAGCTTTAAGTGTGTCGTTTGAGCTATACAGTCAGTGAGCACTTTCTTGGGTTCACCTTTAAAGTCTAATGCAATCCAATAAGTCTACCTTTATGATGTTCAGGTTTTTGTTCACTGTCATAGAGGTGTTCATTAAATCATATGTTTTAGTCAGGAGGTCATAGTGAGTGATGGTGTTGAACTGGATATATAATGTGGTCTTGTACAGCACATTTAAATATGATGTCAGTAATAAAAAGTTCAATAGCAAAAACTGAACATTGTCCAGTAATTCAGTAAAAGAACCAGCGACCCCCTTCAGAATGCCTGCTAGCATAAAAGCTGATGTTTAACATTTTCAGCCACCCTGGTGTATTTGGGAGTGAAGACTAAGTAGTGTTATCATCAGATAAATGGAGTCCACCTTTCCAGTCCCCTGTCCCTGATGTCAACACATCAGTGAACAGGAGGCATCACCCAAAGGTGCAACAGACCAAGAGCATCCAAGGCCTTCCGCACCTCGTCTACCTCTGGCATCTCGCCAAAGGTGGAAAAGTCTCAGCCTCTGCCTCCTCAAGTGCAGACATGCTGGTTGGGTACAGGTGTGATGTTGGCAGAATGATGTCTCCTCCTCTGCGGTTATTGAACTTGACATATGCCGGATTGACGACAAATGGGATGGATGGGTAAGATGGGAAAGATTTCCATGGTAACCATTTGCGAGAGTTCACATCATCAAGATGGTTGCATGATTGCAAAGTTGAGAAGGATTAAATTACTGTGTGTTGATGATATAACACTATATTCAATCAATTTGGGTTTAATTACACTGAACGAAGGTCTTTGGCTGATGTGAGACATCCATATTTGTTTGGTTGTCAGGCAGCGCATTAATTAGTTCCAAGTCCGATATATCTGAGCTTTCAGAAAGTCATAATTATGACTCTGATGTTGACATAAATGCTATTTAAAATTTGGAAAGTTATAATTAATTCCGGAGAATGCTCTACAACAGTTCCTACCTTCTTAGGTTAGTGTTGATGATCAGCATTGTGAATGCCCTGATTACTGCTGGAGCTTTTTGTATTTGAATCAATCTGTTGGTCAGTACTGTAGCTTGGACAGGGAACCACTGCCTCTCTGCTTCCGTTCCCCCTGGGTATGTTTCTGTTCAGACTACAAAAATAAGTTACAATAAGCAAAAAGAAAAGTATTTAAAGCAACAATTCAAACATCTATTTATTCCACAATCATGGCATAATAGAGTGCGTCACCCACACTTAAACTTGAATTTGTGTGCCGAGGTTGGCAGTAAGCAAACAATAGCACTCCAGCAGCAGGCTTTTTCAGCTTTGGCTGAGATGAGCCCCAGTGGAATCAGATGGTAAGTGAACAGACGTGTAACCATTTCAAAGTGCTTGTGCTATTTCATTTTCAGTCCCGGAAGACAACTCTCCTCTGCACTTTATGAACAGTCAAAGGAAGTCAAACAAACCTTTTTTTTCATTAGCACAACCGCACTCAATAAAGGCACAGCAGAGCCAAAGAAGATACACAGTCATGGAGATAAGAGGACAAATTAGAATAGAATATTTTATTTTTGTTTTTACAAATGCCGTTGTTTTCTGCAACATGTAACACACACAAATGCACCAGACCAAATCCCTCTCTCTCACACACACACACACCTCTACACACACACACACACACTACACACACACACACACACACACACACACACTGCACACACACACACACACACACACACACACACACACACACACACACACACACTTCCAATATACAGATCAGGAATTCATGGAAAAAAGAAACAAAACAATTTATTTCCCACAAGAACAGCGCCAAAGTACTTTCATACCCATCAGTGGATTTTGAAATCACTCATGCTTTAATACAATTGGGATTGCGGATACACCAAAATGTGTGAGTTTATATAAAGATGAGATTTGAAATGTGGAACACTAAGAAATGCCAGAGAAATTATCACAGAGATGGCCTTAATGCAAATAAGAAGCTATTTTTAAAGAAGAAAGTGTTGATTAAAATGTTTCAATGGAAGGACTTTCGAAAGACTGCGCTTTTAAAACGCTCACTCGTTTCATCTGTTAGATCTGTGGCAGATATTTCAGACAACCTTGGGTTCTGACCACCACTGCTTTTCAATCACTGGAGGCCTGACCAGACAGATCAATGAGAGAGGGCCATTGGAGATTCTACGGCTACTGTTGTGGCCTACACGCCCTAATTGGATGGTACATGAGTGTTTTACTGAATAGTGGGCCTGTTTTCCACAAGCACAATCGATGGCTTGTTCTCTGCCGAGCTGCCCAGACGGCTCTAATCAAAGAGCAAACTCTATCCTTAAACTTCTGGATGACTGCATATTTCCTGTGTCAAGCTGTTTTAATTAAGCACCAAATACAATTATTCCACATCCAAAGCTCTGTAATGTGGCTTTCAACAAATGTAAATGACTCTATACTACACTGAAAAAGTCTCGGGTCGGATACTACAGTTGTCATTTCAAACTACACGACTGCATCAAGGTTTTTTAAAATTCACCTTGAAAATGTGAGACAGCTCTGACAGGTCTGATGCTCTTTCAGTAAGAGAGAGGTTTGAATCCTCAACCCCGACATGTCAGGTTCATAATCAGGCTTCCAATTGGCTTTCAATCGTCAAGTGCGTTTCCTAGCTGAAGTTTAATGTATTTCTCAAGTGAGCACTTAAATGACATCACTGCCTCAACAACGTTAAAAGTCTGCTGATCACCACAGATCCAGAATAGAATCAGAGCCAAAGGGGGCAATAAAGAGACAATATAACTTTTATCCATGTAGGACACTGTGTACATAGCAGGAAACTTCTGTTGATGCAGTTGGATTGTGACGGAGGTTGATGGGGGTCTCGGCTTAATTAAATCATGTTTAATTCACAATGATTCATGAGGCGAAATCAGATTTGACTCAGCTTCCATCAATTATCCGTAACCCATACGACAACCCTGGGAAAAAAAATCTGTTAATCGCCCTTGTTTCAAAGTGCTCTAAATGAATACACACATGCACACGCGCACATAATCATAAACACATGCACACTTTTGGTTAGACAGTAGGCTGCATTGCCACCTAAATTATCTGATAAAAATCTCTATTTGATCTGATCAAAATTAGTTTTTTGTGTACATAAATAGTTTTCCCATGTGTACACATACATACCATCCATTATCCATTTTGATCCATCATATTCATGTTTGTCAGTGCAATCAGATTATAAGTAGTGCAGTGTTTTATGTCTCTTTTAGACCTTTTTTCCCCTGTATCCTGCCAAGATAAATTCTAATAAGAATTAAAAGTTAATTTTATAAAGTGCTTTCTTTGCCTCCATATTTTTTCCAAAAACTAAATCTAGCAGTTTAAATCTGAATTATCAATAAGTGCTTTTATTACTGGAGTACAGAGGGCTAACTATATGAATGAGAAAATATGCCAAAAAGGATGCTAGGTTTAAAAACTTTTTGAGAAAAGATCATCAACAGAAAGCCAAAACATCTGACTTTTTTCCCAACCCACCAAACATTTCCTATAGTCCTCAGCTCTTTTCATTCACCAAACGAGAACCGTTGATACCACGGTAGGTGACTCGGCTGGGACGGACCAGCACGCCGTGGCCGGGTCGACAGGTGAAGTAACGACGGCCGCCCACAGAGCCGTCATTCTTGCCCTTTGGGCTTCGGAGCTCCAGACCCAGCCAAAGGCCCGGGGCAAAGTCCGCTGTGCCCAGGTAACGGATGAATGCCATCTCATTGGCACTGCTGAGCAGGACCTGCATGCCCACATGGAGGCAGACTTGTCCATCAGAGCTGGGCAAGGGGCCGGACCCCGCCGTGCTCCCGGGAGCGGCGCTGACACCACTGCTGAGGGTGCTCCAGCGCCGACGGTGAGGGTTGGAACGACTTCTTTTTTTGTTTTTGTTTTTTTTGAAATTGTGGCAGAGGAGAAAATGCAGCAAGAAAGATTTATGAGGAAAGGTATGCAGTGTGAGAGGATATCTCAAAAGTAAGTGGAAGATTCATGGCAGGTTGGTGTTTGAGGGATTGATCTTCCATTCCCTGTTCTCTCTCATTATAACCACAATCATGCATTGGCCATTTAAAAAAGGAACCTTTGCTGACTAATACCATTGCTTCTTATTAGTATTGATTCTGCCACTGCTACAGGGGATTAGGATGAAGCTAAAAGGCTTGGGGAGGGTGAAATGTGAGAGCTGTGCAGGAAGGAGAGACATACCTGGTAACAGGACTTCTTCTGTTCGTCTCCTTTGGGGTCGCGATGGCCGATGATGTGCTGAAACTGCGACGGATTGTCCCTGAACGGACACAGATCCTTGCATAAGAATGACTCCACAAACACTGACAGCATAATACATGCAAAGTCTCAGCCAAAGCCTGTTATGAAGGCAGCACTCTCACCGCTTAAAGGATGACTGAGGCGTGAGGAGGAGAGCTCTGAGAGGCAATCAACAGATCCATGGATCCTAAAAAAGAAAAAAAGGACCATTTAGGTATACTCACTAAATTTGCAAGTACATGAGACAGCCTACTGTGTAAAACCTCCATTGTGTCCATCTTAATCATCCTTGAATGAATGTGGCGTATAATACATCGTCCATTTTAAAAATTCATTAAACAGCAGCACACATCCATAAACTTTTGAGTTCAGACAGAAAAGAGAGTTCATTGGGCCTGCATCTGACAGTGGTGCTTTCTCTGACAATCACAAGAGCACCTGCCCTGTTTATTGATGTTTTCTTAAGCCGCTGACTACAATAACTTAAGAACTCTGAGGAAGAGGGAGACTGCCAGTGTCGAGAAATGAGCAAAAGAGGAAAAGCATTACCGGGTTTTTAAGGGATGTGAGCGGAGGGGTAGAGTAACAAAAAATTAAGGAGGGGGGGGCATGAAAAGCTGTTTGTTTTCCTAATGGGTTGTGATAGCTGCTGACAGCAGAAGAAAAGGGAAGGCGAAACAAGTTGCTGGATGTGGAGAATGTGAGATTCTCCATTAGACGAAGGGAAGCCATGTGCTCAACCAAGCACACGATGTGCCCGGAGGTTAATTAGGAAAAAAAGAAGAGAGAAAAAGGACATGAACAGGGGATGGCAAGGAAACACTGGCGCTGACTTTCCGAAAAGCAGCTTTTATCTCATGGAGGACATAAACAGTGGGTTTAAAAAAAAAAAAAAAAAAAAAAAAAAAGAAAACAAGAGGAAAACAGAGAGAGCAATAACGACATGAGAAAAGAGGAAAACTGCCACAGGAATGGTGGATCTGCATTGACACACCAGCAAGTCAAGAGACCATTATACCTTTGTAGAAGGATGGAATGTGTTAATTTAACCAGCAATTCCTCAAATCTCTCTCCTTTAAAGTAAACACATTCACTACTTTAGATGTCAACTGCTTTTGAAACTGTAATGGCTTTCATTCAGTTATGACACACATTAAACACTTGAGGTAGTGTGCTGCTGATGCCCCTTCAAATAAAAAAGTCAATAGTTCCCATCCACTTGCAGAAAATGTTAAGTAAAAATAAAACGATGTCTGGCAGTGAATAACTTGGTGGCTTGTGAATATGTATGCCAGACAACAGTTTCCATATCCCCAGGATTAAATGATCTCTGTAAATAGCCACCTTGGCACTTGATACATCTGTTGAGTCAACACTTTGTCTGTGTAGTGTGCAAGCCCAATCTGATGTGCTGAAAATACTAAGGCCTCTAGTGGAATTTGCCTTTGTTGGTGCATTATCTGAACAGGTCAACATCGGTGCTATGTGGGAGTGCTTGCATCACATTAGTAAGAACAGGGCGAACAGCTGAAGGTTTAGCTGTCTGCTGCATGCAAAGATCCAAACACCACCAGGAAATCCGTCCAAAAGTGTTTAAGTTATGTTAAGTAGATAATTTGGCAAACTATGAAACAGCCTTTCATCTGAATCTTGAATGAAAGGCAGAATGCAAATCTGGAAGAAAAAACTTGCTAAAAGATGTTGTTGATTTAGTAATTCAGCTACCCACATGGCTCTAATAGTTTCCATTCAAGACACTTTAAAGTATTTTGTAAATTTGTTGTTTTTTGTTTTTTTTTTTGGGCCCCAAAACTGTCTCTGCACAGTGATGACATACAATATTTTTACAATGCCTATAGCTGTCTCAAGCAGGCTGAATTGTAGGCTGTTTATTGGATAATGCATCACTATGCAGTCTGTACTGGACAAACAGCGATTTTACAACAGCAGGTAACTGGTAATAGTTAGGTACTCTGTGTGGGGCAATTCTTCACACCCACAGTATGAAAGCTTTTCTTTGCAATTAGTGCTGCAGAGTGTCAAACTATCAAGTGAGGTCTGATTCATTTTAATCAGAAGCTTGAGTTGGTCTTTACAGCCACCTCATTTAAACCAGCTGGACATTGACGGGAGATTTTGGAGTGACAGTTTTTCCAGCAGTCTCCACTGCACCAAATGAGGCAATATCTTTTGGAAGAATTGTGTTCATCTGCGCCAATAAAGTTTGTGAGACTTGGAGAATATACTGTCTGTCAGGGAGTGTTATAGCTGTTCTGTTTACTTTACCAAAGCAGTTTATGTTGGATTTTCCTTCAGTGTCTAACCCATCTGTATTTCAGACACAGCCAGTCCAGCTGACAGCTAATGATGGGCCAAATTCTCTCTTAAAGTGTGATTAATAAGAAAGGAAAGCAGGCAAAGTGCCAACTGTAGATTTACTTAATAGGCTGATTTACATTTCTATAATAGGCCTTCAATATTGCCCACTGGAGAATTTTTTTTTTAAATGAATCGACAGCACAATATGCACAGACACAAAAAAAATTCTATAGATGTGGCTGTATCTATATTCCATAACCTGGCACTTACCTAACCTGTTATTGAGCCCAGTTAATCTTCAATTTGTGAGACTGCTGATGTTTCTCACAGAAATGACCAAAGTGGAGAATAATGTGCAAAATTAGGCAAACATCTCATTTGCTTGGAAACAAAAATCCAAATATGTTACACCCCAATGGGTGCCAGGGAGTAACAACTGATGTTAGGCGGCCTGAAGAAAGAGTGAGAGATGATTGTTGCAACAGTGATTCAAGTTTATTGATAATAAAACAAAAACAGGGCATCCATCCATCCATCTTCTTCTGTTTATCCGGGACCGGGTCACGGAGGCAGCAGTCTGAGCAGAGATGCCCAGACTTCCCTCACCCCAGACACTTCCTCCAGCTCTTCCGAGGGGGGCCAGCCTGAGAGACATAGTCTCTCCAGCATGTCCTGGGTCTTCCCCGGGGCCTCCTCCCGGTGGGACATGCCTGGAACACCTCCCTAGGGAGGCGTCCAGGGGGCATCCAAAACAGATGCCCAAGCCACCTCAGCTGACTCCTCTCGATGTGAAGGAGCAGCTGCTCTTTGGCTGCTCTGAACGCATGTTCACACTCTTTGTTCCACACAAAAAGAACAAATGGACTGCACAGCTGAGTACGTGGAGCGAAGTTCTCACAGAGACACTGATAATAGCCAGCCATACCCAAGAACCGCCGTAGCTTGCGCCGGGTAGTGGGAGTGGGATAGGACAGTACGACTGTACCTTTCGCATCCACTGGACGGACTTGACCATGACCAACTTGTTTACACATCTTTGTTCGTGGCAATGGGCCCACACAGTCAAGGACACGTTCAAAAGGTGCCCCGAACGCAGATGCAGGAGCTGGAGGAACTACCCAATTAGGTTTGGATGCAGGAATGGGAATGTCAGTGATCTCGGGAGTAGGATACACCTTACCTTACCATTATAAAGTCCATGCCACTGATTGGGAAACATGACAGGACTGCTACCGGGAAGAAACCAGTCTTTAGTTTGGAGTTTAGGTGCACTCGAGGGAGAGGTGCAAGCACAGAACTCATTCCAATACCTCTTACTACAGCACTGCTGTTACAGCAAGTGCCTGTACCTAAGGACAGGGTACTAGAAAGGATAAAAGACTGAGATCCCCCAGTGTCTCGTAACACTGTGATAAGATGCTGGTCCTCCGTCCTTTCGGTAAGAGATGCAAAGGCACGAAAAATGAATGGTTTAAAACACTCATCAGGTTCTTTCAGGAGGTGAGCAGGTGATTGACCACCAGTGGACACAGTCACCGTCTTAATTAACCCCACACCTTTAGTCTGCTTCGTTGTAGTTGCCTGTTTACATTTAAGGATTTGACAATCTGAGATGATATGACCGGGCTTGTGACAAAAGAAGCACTGCTTCTCAGTCTTTCCACCTGGTGCACGTACAGGAGCATGGGCAACAGACGCACCGCCTGACTTCAGAGGAGTGGACGAAGAAAGTGTGTCTCGCTTAATGAATACCATCTTATGGGTGAGAGCAAACTCATCAGCCAAGGAGGCAGCCTGCTGCAGAGTGGTAGCGATGCGTTCAAATGCGGCAAAGTAAGACTCGACCTCAGACTCTCTGAAAACAGGAACCAAGGAAATATGCTTGCTAACATCAAAGGTGGGAGTTGAGTCTGCAGGAGGCACCACACCAAAGGTGGCGGAGCTAGTGGCCTCACTTCTCTGTAGCTCCAATTGGCCCATCCTAATAGCAGTGTCAGCCTCTAACCTTTTAAGCTCTAACTCCCTTCGGAGGCTCCACTCACGCTCCTCTCTCTCCCTCTCCGACTGCAGACGAGGCAATCGCACCTTTAACCAGGCGTCGGCTCTGGTACCAGGGGAAGAGGAATCTCCAGATAGTGGGTCAAAAGGAGGCAGTGTAAACACCTTCTCCTCCCGCTTCTTTTGTACCTGAGGGGTCACAAGGGAAGCACAAGAAAGTCCCTCACGGACTGGCAGGACCAACAAACCTTGGCTAGCTAAGCCATCTATGACTGCTGACTTCAGGTCAGGTTTACGGAGAGTGGATGAGGCTGAAATGCCATAGTGTACAGCAACAGCAAGCAAATCAGCCTTCTGACACTTATTCAACTGGTCCAATGTGGGAGCAGCCACAAACACATCAAAATTGAAGTCTGCCATACTCACTGAACACAAGCAAGGTGATGGTATCAATGTAGGCTCTCAAAACAAACTTCCTCAGTCCCTACATAAAACTAAACTTCACATATGTATCTTCGGAAGCGTGCCGGGCTCAAGAGTGTAACTCCCCCCTCCAGGATTACCTCGAAAACAAAAAAGGCAAAACCCAAATCTATTGTAATGATTAGGAAATTATGTTAATTTGTAGAGAAACAATGCCATTATGACCTTTATTCTTTAGCCTATTCTTACTTCTCATAACAATCACACAATGGGACATCAATATATTTGTATCAATTAAAAAAACGTGTACTTAATGGGCAAATTAAGTACTATTAATAATATTATAATATAATATAATATAGTAATATTTTGTAGTTTGTTTATAAAATATAACCTCTTTACTCCTAAACAATTATCCATAATCATTATTTTAAAGCATGGATGATGGCATCTGGCAAATTACTAGGTGCCATTAAATTGAGGAGTCATGCTGCACAAGGGCCCCAAGCTTCACGTTTGACAACTCAGGACTGTCTTTAATCACAAGTACAGAGGTGGACAGTTTGCAGCACAGAGGGCAAAATCAATTATGTCAACACTCGCACAAATGACACTGTCAAAGGAGCTCATTAGTGCCATTAGATGTATTGATGAGGGCAATGAAACACAACCTCAGGGTTTTTTGGGGCATATTGTCAAATTCTTTAAAAATCTGCTCTGAACTTTAAAGAATTTATCAAAGATACCTGTTTGACAAATCTGTTTTTGTTTCTCTTGGTGACCACTGGCAAAAACTGAAAAGGGTCCATTAGTTATTTGTGAAAACATAAGCAACCTTAAATGGCCTACACTCACCTTTGAACACGAGACGGAGGAGCGAAGACGCCGTGTTTTGGTGGGCAGCTGAAGTACCTCACTCCTCCTACTGATCCATCATTCTTACCACTTGGCTTGTCCAGTTTAATGCCCAACCAGAGCCCTGCACGGACAGAAGGACGAGAAATGAAACAAACTGTCCTGGTCACGTCACATAATCACACACCAGTGGTCTAAGAGGAGAGATCCACCTTACTAAGGATTTGAACCATGAGTAAAGGAAGGTGTGCATTAGTCATTTAATGATGGCAACTGTAAATATCAGCCGTACTAATAAGAGCAAGAAATTATGTTAGCTGGATACACCAGCCAAACTGTAGACAGAAGAGAAGTCAGCTGTTTACTGAGAGCATAGCTTCATGTTACAGTATTAGAGAGCAAACGGAAAGTTACACTAAAGTGTCAGGTTTCACTCTGCAAATACCATTATTAACACAGCACTAAAAGATAAATCTAAAAGTTTCAGCAGAGATTTCAGTTAGTGTTGGCCCACAACACGGTGAAGTATAGCTAATATTCTTCTATACAGTTCACCCTCTTACATAGCTCCTGAACAAATAATAAGTGTTCAGAGCTTTCAACTTTCATTTCCCTGCAATAAGAGGCAGAAAGTGAGTTCAACACATCTTTCCTTCTATAATGGCTTTACAGCACCTTGTGTATGCCACATAAAGAAACAGACTAAATGTAAAAAAGAAGTCAATACACTGTGAACTGTTCAACAAGAAAAGCTACTTTTGGTACAGAGATGCAGTCCTCAATGCACTGAGGCAGAGATAACAGAGCATTTTGAGCACTGATTTAAGAGTATCAAAGGAAACTTAAGACTGAAATCCCTTCAAACATGATCCTCAGCGGTGTGAGATACGTAGTACTTATTCATACATGACTGATGCCTGGGCAGAATTACTGCCTAAATATTAATGAACACTGGGAGCTGTTTTCTGTTGAGGTTTCAATGGCTTTTGCTCAGCAGCCGCTTTCTCATATCTTATTTTTCCAAGTGTCCTCTGTCCAACTCAAGGTTTGCCACAGCGATGACTTGTGCCCAAGTTTGTAATGCAGCTCATCCAAGATGAAAAAGAAGAGCTTAAAAGAGCTATCACTTTCTCCACATGTGGCTCATTGTACAATAATGATACAGCACAGACTTTTTAGCAATTATGCAAACATTTTTTTTTTATTTCTTGCTACAAAAAGAATGGATAATGAACTTGCATGTTTTATTGGTGCACCAACTACAGGCAAGTCCTGTATTTAGAAACCCAAAATAACTATCCTTGATCCTGTTCTTTCCAAAGAAATGAGATGAAGGAATGAACAAAACTCAACCTTAAATATTGACAATACG